>JAUPTC010000604.1:0-41769 GCA_030762895.1 Sophora flavescens
CATTTTCTCGTTTGGTTTTGTTTGCATTGTACTTAGGGATTGGAGTGTTTTATTATTTTTTCTTAATGTTAATTAATTAAGTAAGTCTTGTTTCCCGTTTGAGATGCAATACTGTGAGCACACGATGTGCGTGTAATGTACGCTCATTGTGTTGGATCTTGAGTTGTCCAAAAGTAGACGGAGTTTGGGGAAAAAACTTTTCTTCATTCGAGTTAAAATTATTCATTGATTGTATTGATGACCTGACTCCTCCATCGATTCTTCATTAAGGCCCCTCTACGATTATTCAACCGATCTCAGTGCGATTATTTCCCTGCAAGTTTGCATCTAGGATTGGAGGTGTCATAACCACGTCTCCGTCGTTGGCAAACAGCGTCCCACCTCAGTTATCATCACGACCCGACTGACGAGTCAAGGCGACCTGCACACGTATCAAGTCCTCAATTTTTCCTAAGTTTGTTCTCTGAGTCTTCAATGGGTGACCATAGTTTTGATGCCATTTGCATTCTTTATACATGCTGCATTGGCGGGAGTTTTGAAGCAGTCGAGGTGAGTGGTAACTTTCAGCGTTGCACACCTCTGGAGAATGGTTTCCGAGATCGATTTAGCGGTGTATAAGGCCAGGTACCTGGGTTGCCTACCGAGAATCCCCTTTCATTGGTCTTTTTAGTTTTTGTGAATTAGCCCCTTATCTCTCTTTCTTTGCTCGGAACCGAGCTCATCTTCAGCCCTCTTTCTCTCCTTTTGGATTCTACCATCTCTTTGTGAGTTCATAGGAGCCTGTGGCTTTTTTCCCTGCAACTCTTCAAAATCTCTCAGTGGTTTTCCAGACAAATACTCAAAGAATGGCCCCAGCTTCAGACTGCCCATGACGGTATGAAGGCAAGTTCCCAAGCTCATATTGGGAATTAAAATTTATTTGGCACCTAAACAAACCATATAATCTCTAGTGAATTCATTCTTTTCTTGTTTAAAATTCACCAGCGAGACCGAGTGCCTTTTATGCTTTCGGCTCGCTGCAAATTGTGCAGTGAACTTAGTTACAAGCACATCAAAAGAATTAATGGACCGAGGTGGTAGATTCGTAAGCCAGGTTAAGGCAGGGCCTTGCAAAGTGGTTGGAAAAATTTTGCACATGACGGTTTCCGAATCGTTCACCAGGTAAACAGAAGAAATAAAGGATTCTACGTGATCGGTTGGTTCAGCGGTGCCATTGGAATTTATCGATGTTAAGAGAGGCTTAAAATGTCTGGGCATGATTACCTCATCGATGTCATCCATGAACGGCAACCTCGGTCGTCGGTCTGTTACCCTTTCTTTTTGGATAGTCCTTTCTGCACGAGATTTAGCTTCTGAAGCCTCTGGGCGAGGTTTGGTCTTGGACGGTTGGTTAGTATCATGAGGAGAAGGTACATAGGATGGATCCTTTTTGATACCCTCGGGTGAGATTTGCTCTTCCTCGGAAGGTGTCACTGATCTTTCTCTTTTCGAGTTCTTAAAAGCCTTTGATTAAAAACACGTATCTCCTCATTCTCCTTATGACTGCACTTGCTTGTGCCATAACTTCTCCCGGCCAGGGGTTACCTTCATCGATGGGAGTGGGAGGGTGATTGTCATAAATTCCTGGCTGTGTTTGAAGCCTCGCAGTCTTTATGGTTCATCTTTGTTCGCCCCTCCCTCGGTCCATTCCGTGTAGTCACCATCAAGCTTTCTTATGGGCAGGAAAGTTTTCTCGGCCCCACGGTGGGCGCCGAATGTTCGTACCGAGATCGGGCTTTAGGAGTCTCGGCAGAGTAAGCGATCCGACCAAGTGAGCAGCGGGGTTGTTTTGAGATTAAGGCAGCCGAGAATGTTGTATTCGATCCTCCAGCATCCTAATGGGAATCAAAATGGGACGTAGTTCTAGGTTCAACCACCCGGTCATATGGTGATCACGATCCCCAACTCTTGTATACGATGGATACCAGCGAGCAAGGACTCGTCTTCAATAGTCTCTTGGTCGGGAGCTGGTTTCTCTAATGCACGGCAAGGCGGTCACCACGGGTCGGTAAAGTGAGTCTCTCTCTTGGGTTCTCCTCCTTTATAATAGGATCCCATATCTTTAAGAATCTGGATATATTACGTTTATCTCTTAAATCTTCTTTGAGATGTAGTTCTTATTTTAAGGGATATTATCTCTTTAACTTAGGATGGGTATGTGAGATAATATCGGGGATTGATAAAGATAATATCGGAAATTATCTTAAATTGATATCTTAACAGGATAGGTTATTTGAGATAATATCGAGGTTATTGAGGTAATATCAATATCTTATCCTTGTATCGAGTTGGATCGGTACCCAAGCTCGGTGGCGGGTTTTACTCCTCGGCCGATTACGATATATAATGATATTTGAACAATCAAATATGATACCATTAAAAAAATGTATAAGTCAGGAATATAGATAAAACCTGATGATATTCAAAATTTGATGTTCAAATAACGTAACTCAAGACTATTGATTACAATTTCTCATAAAAAATTACTTCTTTAAATAACTACAGTGTGTTTGATTCGCATCAAGGTACATGACGAGGAGAACAACATAAGACAAATCTTTCGAGGAATCATGACACAGCTCTTTATGCAGCCTGGCTGTTTGGTGAACAATGGAGAATATAAATAAATTAATGTAAAATTTACTTCAATACCTTTATAACCATATTATGATATATTAATATTAATATAATATAATTATTAGAGCTATCAAATTGGGCAGCCAAACTTTTCGACTTGATCAGACTGGAAGTAAAAAAGAATCGGTAGGGCCGAACCATGGCGGTTGCCCGGGTTGCATTTTTGAAAGCTTGACTGGCCTATGTCGGGGCTACTGGGCCAGCGGGCCAACCTGCCGGGATTATAAATAAACAAAAAAATAATGCCAAATTTTAAAAATAAGGATTCGAGTTTTAAATGGGTTTGTTTGTAATTTCACGGTATAACTTCGTTAACTCAAGCGCAACGGCCAGCACACAAGTTTCTCTATCCAGGAACCATGAGCCTCCCCAAGCATCACCAGCTGCCACGGTTCCTCCACCCGCGTCGACCATCCTCCTTGACCCGACCACCGAGATCGCATGCAGCGAGAAGCCTTCGGCCCTCACTCACGGTCGAGAACCCTCACGTCCTCGGTAGTTACCACGACGGCCTCGTTGCTTTGGTCACCCCCTCACTTGTTTCGAGACTTGGAATGTTGAGCAAGTTGGATCTGAAAAGTAGCGACCAAGGTTTACAAATCAGGCCAGAAGCTGTCAATGGGTGAAGGCCTGGAGTTGATGGTCCAATAGAGGTTGAGCGAGTAGTTGAACCGGTTATAATTAAATATATAATTTTAATTATATATATTATAATTAGCGGAAATGGTTAAGACACTTGCGCAATTGGATACATCTGGGCAATCTCCATTATGCCACTAATATTCAATAATATAGATTTTTTATATTTTATTTTGGTGTGCCTCGAAGTAGATATTGGGCTTTAGGAAACACCGCATGCTTGACTCATTTATCACTTCTAAACATCACACCAAGCTATGGTACTACTTTTATATTTTGCTCTTATTATATGCAAACCTAGTTCCTTTTAACCTTACTTGCGCCGTTTGTGTTTTGTTGGAGGAAGGCCAGCGATTCTGCATATCATTTGTGTAAGCGGCGACCGCAGTGAAGATCTTGAAGTAGTCATGCCATCAACGATTCTTCACGATTCTACACTTTCCTTGAGTAAAGTTTTTGTCCATCATCGACATTTTTGTTTTTTGTTTAAAAAAACAGCTATACGAAGAAAAACTACACTATTTTGCAATTTTTAAAGAACCTTTGAGCGGTATCAATCTTTTAAGCGACGGTTTACAAAATATGTAGTTAAGGGAGCGACAACTTCAGTATGGAAGTCTCCCTAAGGACTCTTGGATTATTATTTACCACAAAAATCAATTTTTTTGGCGGGGAGTGGGGGGTTGGTTGGAAATTCAATTGGAAAACAAGCCCAAGCAGGAAGCGATAAAAACAAAAGCAGGTTTAAAGGATTATCAAATAGCTAAAGGCGATTAATCTCTTGTTCTCGATTTCCCAACTATCATCAGTTTATTAAATTCAAGCCCTAAGCGATTCCTAATCCCCTTTCGGTTGTAAACAAGTGCTCGCATGAAATCATTACTACAAGATATATGTTCCCTAAATTCAGAATTAAGCAAGCGGGGTGAAGCACTCATGAACTAGCGAACATGTGTGACACACGAGATTAAGCAAGCGATTCAATATAGGCAACATAACATCAGAAATAAATCAACACAAACACTATACACTCCACGAGATTAAGCAAGCGAAATATAAAGAATAACATTGAGCTGAGGAATGAGCAAAGCGAGAATTCTCGAGGAACCTCAAGTGTGGTGAAATCGATTACGATGGAGCTAATCCAAGAATTAGTTCTCCATGAAAGCGTGTCAACCAGAAATTCTATAAACAAAAGCAGGTGGATGATCAAAAGTTCTTCTAATACTTTGAGCTTGGCAATTTATAATATTTGAGCTGCCTCGCGAGGCGAACACAGCAGCTACGCGAGGCGAGATCTTATGAGAGAAATCTGCAACGTTTGGCATTCTCACGAGGCGTTTTGGCTGCGAGGCAAGAGAATTGGAAGAGTCTTCTTATTATGCCACGAGATTATGAGTATCGAGGCCTAGGCGTGATACTTTCGACTTCCCGAGCTGTGCGGAGTAGCGGCGACACATAAATCACCCATTTTAAGGCAGTCGACCTTCACCTTTCGCGGCGAGAATAGTATTTGCGGGCGAGGCGAGTGAATGACATTAACATTGTTGGTTTTGGTTCGCGACGCAAGTGGACGGGCCCTGCGGCGGGCGAATACCTCCGAGGATTGAATTTTCCTAGTTTCTTTATTCCGCAACTTCTAAGTTAACTTTGAAAACAATGAAATAGCCATAAGTGCTTTATTTGACTCAAAACTGGCTAAAATTAACCTAAAACTATAAACGACTCAAAATATTGCTTGAAGGCAATCGTGTCTAATTTAGGTGAAAATGAGATATAATTAGCACAAAACCATGGTAAGCCACTAGCCATGTAAAACTAGATGAGCCAAGGCTTATCAAAATACACAAGCTTAAACTTTGCTGGAGTCCACAAGCAAACTAAAACTCAAAAACTCAAAAAGACTCGAGACATGGCAAGCTTAAGATCCTAATCAACTTTGCCGCAGTTTCAAGCAATTCACCAAATAATTTTCCTTCAATGTCACGCTTTCAAACAAAGCAATCCCCACAATCATTTATTATGAACAATTGAGAATTTCATCATTCAAGCAATCATTAATCTAAGCAAGGGATCCAAGTTACACACAAAGGAGATCACCAAATTCAAAAAATGCGCCTTCCTTACAAGGGCATTTCAGTGTTCACTCACATCAGCTGGGTTGTCTGATTATCAGCACTTCTTCTCAATTTCAGGCACTTCCCATAAATTTGATTTTCATCTCAAAATAGTTCCCACGGAGGCTATGCATACAACATCAAAGGTGCTTTTAAAGGTTGTAACAGGAGACTTACGTAAGAGTGGGATATACAAAAGGCTGGGCTTAAGTCTCTAGGAACTAAAGAGTAGCATGAGCATTTGATACATTTGAATTTCCACTCAAGTTCCTTTTTCCATTTTCTTTACTACTTTGGGTGATGTTGACGAAACTAGGCAATATACCCAGTCGTGCAAGTAATATGGTGGTGAGAACTACGGTTTATCGTTCCCACGAGGAACTACGACAAGTACTAACACTTACCAAACCAATTTACTATAAGCATATTTGTTGGATTGAAGAGGATTCTAAACTAACAAAAGCTAGAACTAACAACATAAGAAAAACAAACTCTTTTTGTACTTTTCTCAAACACTTGGAAGGCAATAAAGATGGGTTTCAAAAATGATTAAAGATGTTGGGATTAGGTTCACCAAAATTCAATTCTCATGCAATAAAATGAGCCCTGAAAATAGTTTTACACTTCAATTACCAATGATCGATCCACTAAATTACTCAGAGCCACTGATCCCTCGGACTGACAAAGAGAGCCTAAATTCACTAATAGACCCTAATTCCTTAGGTAGCTAGTTTAATAATTGCATTATGATTAAGGATTACGGGTGCTAATAAACCTAGTTCCATTCCTAGTTGCAAGGCTTATCGGTGATTAATCTGATTAGGTTACGTCTGACGTCCCGTTTATGCAAAGCACAAATCAAGTCATGGGGGTGCTAGCGAACAAGCATTAAACACCTTGAAATCAATCACTCTATGTGAAGTAAGGCATATTGCAATATCCAAATTGCCTGCATTAGGTGGAAATGGCTACCCTAACCCGTGATAGGGAGTTTAGTTACACATCATCAAAGGAGAAGGGAAAAGGAAAGATACTAAGATGAAGGAAGGAAACACTCCATGGAAGGATGAACCCAGCCACCACAGCAACAAAGAATGAAGTCCCTAGGGTTTCCTGGGCTGCCTCCTTTCTTTGCTCGAAAAACTCCCAGGTTAAATAGCAACGTTTCTTTATATATGAACTCTTTGCGGCGTCACATGACCGTGATAGCCATCAGCCGAAGTAGTGTTCTGGATGCAGGTGGGCACACTTTTAACATTTAGACTCGTGGGCTGACCCAAGTTTGTGTCCGCGAATCCTAAATTTTCTGGTTGGTCACGGCGTGATGCTCTGTCACGGCCGGTATGTTTAACCGACTTTTGCCTTGCCTGCTTGATCACGGTCGTGATGGTCATCACGGCCAGGCAGTGATGGGCTTGTTTACGGCTCATATTCTTCACTTTTCAAGATCTATTTCCTTCGGAAGGCTTCACCATGGCTGATTTTGATCATTTTTGGTCAATTCTATATAACTAACGCAAGCCTTCTTGGATTCCAAGGGAAAATCTAACTAAAAATCAAATAAAGAATACCTAATCTATATGCAAAATGCATGCAAAAGTGTACAGAAAATATGATGTAAAATCACACACCATAGGTGACTACAACCTTTTCTAAAATAGCCTTTGACATTTTTCACTGAATTTTATTTTATTTTTCTTTTTTTTATTTTTTTTCTTTTTTTGGCCTTTGGCTCCAACCTTTTTATTATTTTTTTCCTTTTTCTCACCCCAGAATGACATGTCACATCCTTGTATACCCCAAACTTGGTTTCTTACGAACCTTGTCTTCTTCAAGGATCCATTGCTCACAATCCTAAGATGTCGGGTTAACATGAACTTTAGTTTTGGCTCATAACATAAGGTTATCAAGAAATAATAGGCTAATTAGGCTCAAAGGGCTAACAAAGGAACATGCGTGGAGTATTTTCTTTTGAAGCCCAGTGGTTTGTTACCAAAGAAAATGCCTAAAATCATCTACGAATCTGATATAGACGCTGGAAACCAGGAAGAGATTCAAGCCAGAATTCGGAAAGTGCAACTTGAAAGTGATTCTCACGATTAAAACATGTTGAGCTCAAATCCTCACCTGGACATTTTGCAAATTGTTTAGTGAGATTCTATCCCTAGTGTGTACTTCTATCACCCAAACTTATCATAAATCAATACCGTCACAACAAAATATCTCAAGAAAATTCTAGTTTTCAATTTTTCAAGTGGGGATCAATTTTCAAAATTTTTTCAACCTAGGAGAATCATCACATAATCATGCAATAAATACATGCCAAGTAGTCAAAATCAATCACTCACCGATCAAAGACTCACATAATTTATTCAAGAGCTAAAGAAAAACAAGACCAAACCACAAAACAAGCTACAATTGGCTTCCCCGCACTCAAAGCCTACATTGTCCCCAGTAAAACAACATAACTATAAAATCGAGTGAGAAAGGAAGGGGTGTCGATCAGGGTGGCGGTGTAGGTGGGAGGCTTCCCAAGGAGAGCTCCTCAACATTAGCACCTCGGGCATTGAGCTCGTAGGAATAGCTTCGACCTCTGCTTTAACCTTGAAGGCCTTGTTTGCTGCATTATAATCTCTTTTGCACCAACGGAAAAACATTAGTAACAACAAAAAGGGCCCAATCCATGGACCTAAAAGGTTCCAACCATAAATTTTGAGGCGGGAGTTAAGCGATGAAGACTTGATGGCCCACAGAGAGAATTCTTTCTACAATCATCCCTATCATGAAAATGCTTGGTTTCTCTACATAAATCCGGGAGCTTTCATAGGCTACAGCCACAAGCTCCTCGAAACCTTGTATTGGGCTTCCTTTTAATGACTTTTTTCCAAATTGGGACACTTGACTACTCACATACCTTGCCCGGCTTCCCACACGAGGAGGTGACATACGCCTGTCATAAAGCCTAAAGAGGGACATCCCTGGTGTCGTGAAAGCGGTCCTCTGAGCCCACCCAGTCGTCTTACAGGCGATGGCTCAGTCTTTCCTATTAAACTGCCACAATTTCTCTAAGACTCCTTGATCTCTGTTTGATATCTTAGCCTAGCCGTTAGTGCAGGGATGGTAGCGGTGGAGACTCTACACCAACTCATACTTGAAGTAGAGCTTCCATGGTCGAGTTCTGCAAAAGTGGTCCCGGTCGCGTTGAGGCCAGAGGTATCTGGGAGCAAAAAATATTGGGGACCTAACAAATTTTGAAACAATTTTAGAATCGTTAGTCCTTGTGGGGATAGCTTCCACGCACTTTGAAACATAGTAACAGCCAAAGAATGTATAGAAAACCAAAGATGCGGAAAGGACCATAAAATCAATTCCCCACACACATAAAACCTCACGAGAAAAGCATGGGCTCGCGAGGCATTTCACTCCTACCAGTGATGGCGGTGCAGTTGTTTGACCCACACAAATCCGGTAGACTTCATGGCATCTCTAAAAATGGTGGGCCGATAGGAGCGGAACCATGAGACTTTCCTTGCAGCCCTAATGGTCTAAAGTGTCCCCCTACTTGAGAGGCATGAGAAAAGTACGAATAAACTACATCTCATAGTGAGGACACACCTCAAGATTGCACGATCTTTAGAAAAACTTCGAAGGTACGGATGGAGTCCGGAAACATAGTACTTAGAATCACTCTTGAGTTTGTGGATCTTGGGATACGCACTACGGGGAAAACACACGACAACAAGATAGTTAACAATGTCAGCAAACCAAGTGGTTACCCATGGAGTTATAGAAGCTCTCGTCGGGAAAATCATCCGGATGGGAGAAGGATCACCATGCAGCAATTCTTTTCAAGTGATCGCTACTAAATTTTCGGCTCCACTCTGTCTTTATCTCCACATTAAACTCTTGGAGATGACATCACGAATCAATCTTGACTTAACTTCAGTTTCTTCACTAGTGCTTGAGAGTGAGTATTAGGTGAAAACAACCTTGGAACCTAGAAATATGACCTAAATTTATCAAGGGCAAAAACAACAACTAGAAGTTCCTTTTTGATTGGTGGAATAAATTAGATTGTGCAAGCATCTAAATCCCAAAAGCGTAAGACTGACATGGGCGGCCTTGCCCGCGCTTTGTTCGGGGCAGCTCGGCATAGTTAGAAGCATCACACGTGAGCTCGAAGGGAGGGTCCAGTCGGGGCTGGATGATGGGGGTAGAGGTCAATGCTCTTTTGGGGTAGTCAAATGCCTTCTTGCAGTTGACATCAAAGTGAGCATGGCATCATTCTTATTGGGATTTGCTAAGGAAGAGCTATCTTGGCAGAAGTCCCTAATGAAGCGCTGTAGAAACCTGCATGACCAAGAAAAGAAGCTGGCGAATCTATGACACAAGATGGATAAGGCAATGTAGAAATCACATCAATTTTAACGAGGATCCCTAAAAACCCTCTTTGAAATAACATCCCACCCCCAAAACAATCCCCTGTTCTACCATAAAAATTGATGACTTTCATGGATTCAAAAACATATGGGTTTTCAATACATCTTTCTAGAGCTAAATTAAGACTATGCGAGCATGCATCAAATGAGGAACCATATATATGAAATACATCCATGAACACTTCCATGTAATTTTCAATAAATTCAGTAAAAATGCTAAGCAGCCATCTCAGAAAAGTGCCGGGAGCATTGCAAAGACCAAATGGCATCCTCTTGTGGGCAAGCGTCTTGAAGGGCACGTGAAAGTGGTCTTTTTGATCCTCCGGTGCAATATGGATCGGAAGTAACCGGAAAAACCATCAAGAAAAGCGGTAATCCGATTTGCAGCCAGTTCAAGCATCCGATCGATGAGCGGCAAAATGATCTACGGTGGCACGGTTCCTTCCTATAATGTCGGACTATCAACTATTCTGGACTCTAAGTGGGTACAAGCTCATTATTATCATTTCTTACCTGTGGGGCGGTTTCTTGGGTACAACTTTCTTGGACTTACCCAGAGTACTATCGGAAGATGGGGTATACTGATGCCGCGTGCGGAAGTTTAGTCACCTCCTTCCTCCAACATCCAGAATCAATGGATTGAGTCACCTTTGAAGCTGCCTAACTGGTTTATCCCATCCTCCAACAGAATTCTATGCATACATATGGAGGGGCTAATTCTAGGATGTCAGCCAAGGTCCACCCGATTGCTTTCTTTGCTTCTTGACCTCGGAGAGCTTAGCTTCTGGTGAGTCAAGGTTGGGGAAATAATGAGTAGGAAGTTTTTCATTACTCTCAAGTAAGCATACATGATTCGAGGAAGTGGCTTGAGCTCTAAGGAGGTGGTTGCAATGGATGGTATATTTGAAGGCGACCATGATGTCAATAACTTCAGCTGAAACAGGACTTCACTCACACTATCACCTGCAAAGTAGAATCAGAAGCTTCCGCACAAACAACATAAGGGTTAGTGTTAGTACGGTCAAGTACATGAATAAATATCATCAAAGCCAGAAACAAATGGAAAATCGAAACCAAGTCTCATGGGTGTCATCAATAATTTAGAGAAGCAACTCTATTTGGAAAACAGAGTGCTCTTCCAGGGGATGCTTCATAGCATCAAAGATGTTAAACTTTGCAACAATATCACCAAACTCCATGGACATGGTTCCATCATCAACATCAATCTTTGTTTTTGCTGTCTTCATGAACGGTCTGCCCAGGATGATTGGTGATCTACTAGAATTTGTTTCCCCTGCCATGTCCAGGATGTAGAAGTCAGCAGGGGAAGATAAACTCATCAACTTGTACCAGCACATCTTCTACCATTCCCATGGGGCGAGCATTGGTCTGTTGGCCAATTGGATAGTGAGACTGTATGTTGTAAGGACCAAGATCAAGGTTATTGAAAGCGAGGTAGGCATGACATTTATGGAGGCTCCCAAATCCAACATGCAATTTTTTGAATTTATTGTCCCCAATAGTGTATGGAATAGCAAAAGTGCCTGGATCCTTGCACTTTTGTGGTAGTGCTTGAGTAGGGGCTGAAATAGTAACCCTTTCAATTGCAGGCTTAGGCTGAATGGGGGCTGAAACATTTCGCCCTAGATTAACTCTCTCATTACCCTTCAACCTCCTCTTGTGGGTGCATAAATCCTTCAGAAATTTAGCATACTTGGGCACCTACTTGATCACATCAAAAGGGGAATATTTCTGCCACCTTTGAACACATCATCTAAATTTCCCTTTCCTTGTCTTCCCCACCAATCTTCTTATTTTTCTGCACTCTTTGTGGGAAGGGATTGGTGGCACATATACTCTCCCACCTTTAACATCAGCCGAAGGCTCAGAGTTACCTCAACAGTTTCTTCATTTTTTTTGAGGCTGCCTCGACAACTTTCCGGATCTCAAAGAAATGGCACTCACATTAGGATTGGAGACATTTGGGATTCATCACTGTTTGTGCAGGTAGTTGGTTTGATCCTTGAGCTTGCTGTATGTTATTTATGGATGTGGCAGCTGTCCAACCTATATCCGTAAGGCTTGAATGCTAGCATTAGTTTAAGCTCTTTGAGGCTGTCCAACTTGCGCTAAACGTGTCGTGAGGCCCAAGCCTATCCCAATTCTGCTTGGAACTGGAGATTTTGTGCAGCCATTTGTGCAGTCATTTGTGCAGTCATTTGCTTGAATAGGTCCTCTGAGTGAAGGGTTGGAGAGGTGCAGAAGTGGTCACTGAGGAGGATTCGTGGTGGTGCCATCGGTTGTTGTTGGGATGAGTTTCCATACTGAAGGTTGGGATGATTCCTCCAATTGGGGTGGTAATTATTTGTGGAGAGGTCAGGAACGCTGTGCAGGTTACGATTATTGCCTTGATTGTAAGGATGGGCGCATAAGCTTGAGACAAATCGATGGCAGACCCTTCTTTCAGAATGGGGCATGCATCAACTCTGGGTGCTGGAAGCGCACATGCCACACAATCTCGGCTGAACCTTATCCATTGCCAATTGCTTCACCAAAGCATGGAAGCTCATCAATTCTATTCCCAAGGGCCTGGTTGGAAGAAGAGCTATGGACCTCATTCACACCCCTTGTCTCCATGAATTTCTCACGGTTGTAAACTACTGGGAGTTCAGTGACATATTTTCAATTAATTGCTTGGCAGCAGCCAGGAGTCTTATCAACAAGTGCTCCCCACTAGCAAAGCATCCAAAATATTTCTATCCATCAAGATAACCCCTCATAAAAATACCAGAAAGGAGGCCTCTCGAAATTCGATCTTGAGAGCAACCTGGATACCAAGCGCTTGAATCTCTCCCAATACTCAGCCAATGACTCATTGCCTTGTCGATGCCACATATTTCCTTCACGATTGATGCGGCTCGGAGGCAGAAAGTATCTCTCTAAGAAGAGCTTCTTCAAATCGTTCAGGTGGTAATAGAGCTTGGCTCAAGATAGTACAACAATCCTTTGCAGCTCCCTGTAGTGAAAGCGGGAAGGCTACAGCTGATGTGATCCTCGGTTATTCCCTCTGGCCTCGAGGATGTGGAGAAGACAACTGGAATTCCCCAGATGCTTGTGTGGATCCTCACCGGAAACCACTAAACCTTGGCAACAAAATGTATTAGACCAGATTTTAATTCAAAGGGAGTAACGACCAAGATATTCAATACACAAGCCATTATAATTAACATCGGGGCATGTTGTCTTAATGTCCTTTGGTCACCCATGTTATCAAAAGCAGTTTAAATTAGAATCACCATTAGTGCTAGCCAATTGCTCTACGGCGTGTGTGCGGTGTTCTTTCAATTTCGGGATCAAAATCACATAAGTGGGGCAAGTAGACCTAGTAGCCAGACTAATTCAAAACAAAAACGAAAATAAAATAAGATATAAAAACTATGCGAAAATAACAAACAAGATTCCCCAGCAACGGCGCCAATTTTGAGCGCATTGTCAGACACGTGCCAAAAGCGAGCGTTTACAAAATATGTAGTTTAGGAGGCGACAACTCGAGTATCGTCTCACAAGGACTCTTGGATTGTTATTTACCACAAAAAAAAGTTTTTTTTTGGGAGGGTTGGTTGGAAATTCAATTGGAAAACAAAGCAAAAAGCGAGCAATAAAAACAAAAAGCGGTTTAAAGGGGATTATCAAATAAGCTAAAGACGATTAATCTCTTTTGTTCTCGATTTCCCAACTATCATCGGTTCATGTAAATTCCAAGCCTAAGCAGATTCTGTCCCCTTTAGGTTGTGAGCAACAATTAACAAGCGAAATCGCTACTACAAGATATATGTTCCTAATTCCCGAATTAAGTAAACGGGGTGAAGCACTCATGAACTAAGCGAACATGAACGAACACACGCAAATTAAGCAAACGCGATTCAATATAGGAACATAACATCAGAAATAAATCAACACAAATACATACACTCTGAATTAAGCAAGCAAATATATAGCATAGCATTGGAATGTAAAAGTAAACAAAACGGGAATTACTGAACCTCAAGTGTGGTGAAAATCGATTACGTTAGACTAATCCAAGAAAATTAGTTCTCCATGGAAAGCGTATCATAACCGAAATTATATAAACAAAAAAATAATTGGATGATCAAAAGTTCTTCTAATCTGCCCGAACAACAATTTATAATATTAAGGAAGTGCGCCCTCGCGGCAGGCGAACACGCCACTTGAGGCGAATCTTATGAAGAAATCTGCAACGTTTGGCATTCTCACGAGGCGAAGAATGGCTCGCGAGGCGAGGAATGGAAGAATCTTCTTATTACGCTCGTTATGAGTATCGGGGCTTAGGCGTGATGCTTTTCGACTTCCCGAGGCTCTTGAGGCGAAGAGATGGATTCGTGAGGCGACACGGGAAATCTTGCATTTTTTCGGCAGGTCCGGCCTTCTGCTGCGGCGAGAATAGTATTCGCGGGCGAGACCGAGTGAATGACATGTTGTTCAGGCTGGTTTTCGGGTTCGCAGGCGAGTGGACCCTGCGCGGCGAATACCAGGATTGAATTTTCCCTGTTTCTTTATTCCCTTAACTTCTAAGTTAACGAAAACAATGAAATAGCCATAAGTGCTTTATTTGACTCAAAACTGGCTAAATTAACCTAAAACTACTTAAACGACTCAAAATATTGTTGAAGGCAATCGAGTCTAATTTGGGTGAAAATGAGATATAATTAGCACAAAACCATGGTCATACTAGCCATAAAACTAGATGAGCCAAAGGCTGATCAGCCTTTTATTCTTGAACCATTTCGAAGGATGACCCACCGGTTTTCCTGGTTTTTCGGTTCAGCACCGATTCTTCGGTTTTCGGGTGGTTCTATGAATGAAGCGGTTTTTTTGTTGTATTCGGGCCAGGACTGATCCAGGTCTCGGTTGAACCGGCTGGTCCGGTCGGTTTTCAAAACATTGGTAGCAGCACGTTTTGGGAGAAAGATGAAAGTGAAAGGCTTGAGAGAAAGATGAAACTCGTGAAAGTGAAAGACTTGAGAGAAGCTAAATCGGGTGTCATACATGTCTCTCGGAGGTAGATGGGAGGTGAGTCGGCGTGAGATAGAGGTGAAGAAGTGAAATTTTTTTAACCCTAGGAGTAGTAGAGAAACAAACGAGACAAGCACAGGAGATAGACATGAAACAAAGGGGAAAATGGGTCAAGACAAAGGTTGGGTCTTTTCTTTCTTGGATTGAAAGTAAAAAAAATATCGAATGGAACATAACATTTTAACAATCGGGCGCTGGTTGAGGTGTTGTCGGGCCAGCCCGAAATTATGCGAGCCAGTCAACCCGATGGCCCGATCGGGCAATCGGGCCGCCCAAAATAGACTGATTTTTTTGGACCTCTTTTGTAGCCCGGCCCAAGTCCGGCGGGCCATTGGGTGAGCCCATTGGCTGAGCCAAATTACTGCTCTAATAATTATATAATAATATTTACTATAATATTCTATTATATATAAATATTATATAAACATATTATATATATATAATCCCGACAATATATATATATATATATATATATATAGAGAGAGAGAGAGAGAGAGAATATAATTTATAATTAGTGATGAGTGTTTTTGTCTTTTAGGTATAGTTTGTTCATTAAACAAAAATTTGTCTTTTGATTTGGTGAGTAACAAGAATTTGGGTTTTTATGTTGTCTCTCGTCTCACTTTTTTCCTATCTTGTTATTTTTTTTTTTAAATCAAACGCACCTTAATAATATTCTTGACACTTATTAGCATTTGTCATATTATCAGGGATGGCTGAGAATGAGATCCATCCAGAAAAAGGCTATCGTTCACTTTTTTTTCCTTTTTTATCTCTCCTACCAGGCTGTTTGAGAATAGGTGACAATGAGAGAGGTATTGAATCTCTGATCCACGACAGAGTCCATTTGAGAATAGGAGGGTAAGGAAAAAAGTGACACCCTTATCCAATAAGAATAGCGGAGTTGCTCCTCCTAATAAGAGTTTCCCCCTCCTCCCCTCCCCCAAAAGAAAGCTGAGGAGAGTCCAAGAGCCTCTCTTCCAAGGGGATAGAAGGGACCCCACAACACTTCCACAAATGGCCTTGCCAAATACTCCTCTCAGCCCATATTATAAGGAGAGAAAAAAATTAACAGACAGTCCATCGAGAATAGGAGGGTGAGGAAAAAAGTGACACCCATCCAATAAGAATAGCGAGTTGCTCCTCCCAATAAGAGCCCCCCCCAAAAAAAAAGTGACAAGAGAGTCCAACAGCCCCTTTTCCAAGGGACGGAAGGGACCCACACAACACTTCCACAAATGGCCTTGCCAAATACTCACTCTCGTCCATATTATAAGGAGAATAAAAATTATACAATACACTACATATTAAGATGGTTAGTTAATCTCATTTAATTTGGTTAAAAAATTAGTTTTTTTATTTAACTTATCCTTTATGATAATGAGAAGTTGCTTGTGTTATTAGAAATAGAAGGAGTCATTGAAAAACAAAATTTGTATTAAATGAAGGATATTTTAGGAATAATATCATTAAATGAGTCATTGGAAAAAAAATTTACTTTTATATTGGACCAAAAGATTTGAGATTATTTTGTTTATAATATGGATCGGAGGCGGTATGTTCCAAGTTTGCACGTGTAACATTTTCCGAATTCCACAAATGACCTTACCAAATTCCAGCTATCAGGTTTCTACTTTCTTCCCTTTTTTCAAGTGTACACGTAGGTTACTGAGAAACCAACTTCTCAATTTTTGTTTTGGCTTAATGAAATTTTTGGTTTTTAAAAATATAAGGTTTTTTGATTTTAGTCTCAATCTTTCGTTTACTTTAATTTTGTTCCTTTTAACTCTTTTTGTTTTTGGTTTTGGTCCTCACCAACTCTCTCTCACGTTTAGTTGAATTAGTCCATAAAGTTAATGACAATAATATCTCCGTACAAAAAGGGATATTAAATGCCCCGATTTTCACAAATCATCATCAATTTTGTTGCTTCGTATTTCAGCGATTAAGGACAAGTTCTTGCTCGATAACACCATTGGAGCAAGATAATATGTCATGTGTAAAATTTGTTACATTATTAATATAAGTCACAAAAGATCGGAGGTGTGATTTTTAAGATAGTTTAACATTTTTTAAATGATATGCAATGATTTACAGTATAAAAAAAAACCTTTTACATTAGCAGTGAATATCAATCATATCCAAATTTTTAAAATACTTTATTCAATTACATATTTTATACAATATTAATAGTATTTAGTTTTACAATAATTATTTTGGAAGTGATGCGTAGAATAAACATGATTGATTGATAATATAATTTTTTTGATAATAACATATTAAAATTAATTCATGTATTAAACCTTTATATATTGTTTGAATATAAATTAAGTCAATTCAATCGCTAAATTATAGAATATTTTTTTTAGGCTGTGATGTTTGAGCTTCAATTAGGGGGTATTCATATCCAAACTAATCTAAAGAAAATATTGAAAATTGATCGAAAAATCGATGTGTGTGTGTGTGCGCACGTGTGTGTGTGTGGGATACTAGAGTACTCGTACCACACCCATACCCATTAAATTTTGTGGGTAATTACCCGCCTCTGTCCCAATCACCACTATAAATCTTCTGATTATCTGCGAATTTCCTGCGAATTTTGTTTCAAAATTTTGTAGGAAAGCGGGTTTGATGTGGATTTTCCACGGTTTATATCTTGAGTAATACATTCTAGGTAATTTTTTTCTTGCGAATTTTGAAATCCGTAGGAAATTTCCCTCCCGATTTTCTTACGAAAAATTTAAATCTGCGGTAAAATTTCCAGGAAATGTCAAAATTTCTGTAAAATTTCCTACAAATTTAAATCTATAGGAAAAAAACCTAAATTTTGAAAAATTTGTGGTAAAATTTGTAAGAAATTCCCGTTGAAAAATCCGTAGGAAAATTGCATAAGCAATCGATGAATTTTTAGTAGTGAATACTTATTGTGAAGATAATTACCTAACTGTCATGAGTAATTTTTGTGGATACCCAATGGATAAAATACTCATTGTCATTCTGAATTGCTAGTCTAAATAAAATGTAAGGTATGAAGAAAAAAATTATTCATTCTAATAATGATATTTAATAATTAATTAGTGATATCTTAAATAATGTAATTTCAATTGTTAAATACAATTTTTAAATCAAAATAGTACTGTAATGATGAATCTTTATTATTGTGTATAGTTCATGGGAGACCAAGTTACTTGTCTCTGCCAACATGTGGTTGGTCTGAGTGTTAACGAGCTCGGACCCTTTAAGCAAGTGGTTAGAGGTTCGATCCATGGTTCTTGTGTATGGAGAAAACTTGGTTGGAAGAGATCAACCTTTCAATGTCGTTCAGTATCTCAAGAGATTAGTATCTGCAATTGCATACGAGATACCCTAAAAAAAGAGTTACCGTCTCTTTATGGGTGCTCTGTATTACTTACAAAGATTAATATTGGTTAAAGTAATCTTTTGGTCCCTATACGTGACACTGATTTTCAATTTGGTCCCTATACGTAAAAAGTTATCAATTTGGTCCCTATACGTGACACTGATTTTCAATTTGGTCCTCACTGCTAATTGATCCCTATATAAGAGGACCAAATTACAAATATTGTCACATGTAGGGACAAATTCAACAAAAAATCTTTGAAATCAGTCCCTACATGTGACAATTATTTTCAATTTGGTCCCTATATGTGATAATAATTTGCAATTTGGTCCCTCTTATATAGAGACCAAATAGCGGTGAGACCAAATTGAAAATCGATTGTCACGTATAGGGACCAAATTGATAACTTTTCGTATATGGACCAAATTGAAAATCAGTGTCACGTATAGGACCAAAAGATTACTTTAACCTTTAATATTTAATCAACCAGGCAACCATTCAAGTTCTTCCAACAACGGGCAATATGATGTGGTACTATTAATCAAAGAGAAGAATGCCTTGCCTCGAATTTTTAATAATAAGTTATATTTAAAGTGTTAGTTAGTATAAATCTTGGCCAAGCTTTACTTACCTCTCGATCGAATCCCGAATTAATTAGGATCAAAAACTTTGGATCCGGGACGAGGGGTCTTTAATAGGACCAAAAAAAGTGTTAGTTAGTATATATTTTATTCTTCAGTTTCTCAACCAAAAATGTTTCACCAGAATCTTTGTTTTTTGAGACAAGCCTCTTCTTAAGCACGATCGTGCTCTCGATGAGCATGCTCGAGCACCACAGGTTGGTGCTTAGCGCTAGCATCATTTTCGAAATTCGACTTTAGTCCATGCTTTCCAATTTTGCTGTCCAAGCATCATACAAACATCGTATGAATATGATATTCATAAATCCTTATAATTTAACAACAATGATGCTACATCACTCATCAAAATGATGTATCAAATATGGTAAATTTTGGGTTAAATAATTTATCATATGGGTGGGTCAAAATTTCAAATTTTCAAGAGATATTTATACGGTAGTCAAACTATACAAACACAACATATTATATTGTAGTATAGTATCAATTTTCTTTGCATTTTCAAATTTCACATGTATAAAAGTATTGTTTTTTATAAAAAAAATATGATTATGTTGCAAATACTCGTTCACTATCGTTTCCCCTTTCTCCCCTCAACCTCTTCTCTTCTGCTTCCGCCAGCGTCGATCGTTGTTCCTTCGATGACCATGACTTGTAATTTGAGTTCACAACAATGATTCATCTCGTTTCTTGTTCGATTTTTGACTCCGCGATTTTATTTTTTATGGCTTTGTGAACCTAGATATGTGCTGAATCTCATCAAATTACTCATAGTTGCATCTGAAATTCAAGGGCAGTGCAACAACATCAGATTTCTCAAGAGATCTGATTTCAGATCCGATTTTCGCATCTTCTTCTCCGCCCCAGGGTTCTTCTCTGCAGCTTCTCCTCTGTTTTGATGGATTAGTTGCCGCCAATGTTGTCTTTAAGCTCTGACTCTGTTTCTCAGAGCTCGGGGTCCATGTCTCTAATACATACTTAATTAGGTATAAATAGCTGGTGAACTTTAAATGGACAAAAGGGTTACAAGTTACAACCAATTTTAAGTGCTCCGATTTATTCGGACCGAGGAACCTGTTGGTGTTGACCTTTGTCAACTGCAAAAGTATTTCTATGGATTACAAAATATGTTGTTTGGCTGATCACGGTTTAATGTGGGAGGTCCCTTTGATGCTAAACTACTCGGCGCTGTTTGGATAATTTTCAACGGGTACTATTTTGATGAGGAAGCAATTTGTATTTGGTCTTTTGATCTACGCATCAGCTGCTATACGCTATTTATTAGTGGTTAGAACATTAAGGAGGTATTCTCTGGCTGTTATTTTGTTCCAGGGTGGTGTGTAATTGGGGTTTTTGTTTTGGGGGATGAATATAGAGCTATATTTCAACTTGTTAGTATTATAGGTTGATAAATTACCTTTAGTTCTCCTCCTTTTGTAATTATACATTTATGATACATTGTATATGGGATTGGGATGTCCTTATACTCATTTCAATATATTATTTGCTTATAAAAAAAATTGTTTTAAATTTTGGGGTTAATAAGCAAATACAAAAATATAGTATATTTTATTGAAAATACTTATTTTAATTTCAATGTTTGATCAGTTGAATATATAGTCAAATGGTCTAATTGTACAAATGATTTGTTAAGGTATTTACATGTGGGTGGTGGCACCTTTGTATCATTTTGATGGGTGGTATACGAGTATTAGCCTTGATACCATTTGTAAGATCAAAACCTTTGATCCTTGATTTTATTTATTCTAAAGCATACAATTCCATATACATACATCCTAGAGTAGAACACCAAAAGACCTAGATCTACATCATGCAAAATTATCTAGGAATCGTTGGTTCAGATAAATATACCTAGATCAATAGCTTGTTCTTGACTATAAGCATTCTTGGAGTTGATTGCCAACTATTGCGAAGTTATTGTGAGAATCAATCACTCACAAGGGAGTGGCTTGTGAACTTCCTAAACCAAAACCCCTTAACTCCTCAACAGGACTGTCATCTCTCTTTTATATGGATGGGGAGAAAGGAAATTGTGTAGTGATTTGATATATTGAGGACCATAATCGTCTTAGTTCCTCATATATATGGATTCATACGTTTCCATAATCCCATATTGGGCCAATATTGGTATAAACTCTTTTAACCTGCTTCAGTTCTAAAGCATATGCCTTCACCACATCATTCCACTTATAATTAAGCCCAATAAAATAAATAACTGATATATTTGTGAAAAGGGGTGCATTGGATTGATATTTTAAAAGATTGTTTTGATATGAAAAAATCTTGTGAATTTTAAATGACTATGTAAGAATGTAATGACTTATAAGACTTTAACATACTTTTTTTTTAAAGATTGTTATAATCAATATTCTCATGTGTGGATTTTAAAGGATTTATATCATAAGACTTTATAAGATTTGAATAGATTATTTGGATTTATAGGATTTTAAAGGAATACATGAATTTTTAGAAAATATTCATAGTTACAAAAGTTAATGAAAAAAAGTAACAATTCATTATTTATAGCATCCATAGGGAGGTCCAACAACTCATTACTATCCTCTAGGGTTTAGGATTCATAGTTTTCTTTGTTATTTCCTTTTATTTTATTTTTTTGATAAGATTTATCATTTTCTTTTTTACTTTCTTGTCGTGGACCCTCTATTTGAATTACTACTATAATATATATAAGAAATTTATTAGTTATTTTACAAGAATATTTATCATATCAATCAATAAAATTACAATTTGGATTAAATGTACCTGAAAAAAAAAAACACAACATGGAATCAACTATTGCTATTTTTATTTTAAAAAATCTTATATATATATATATATATATATATATATATATATATATTAGTATTACCTACGTCAACCTAGATCAGGAATATCTATTATTTTATTTCATTGAATAAAAAATGTGAAAGATGATATGATAGTGCTGGGTCCTACCATTCTGAATGGAAGTGCTTGAAAATTTGTGAGATATATACGAATTGTCTCAATTGCATCATGGATAAATTTCCTTCTCTGTGGAGTGTGGCATTCACCTTTCATGGTAGGAATTGGCAACGTGTTGCAACGAGAACGTCTGAATATTGGTAAAAGAATAAACATGCTCAGTTTGGTTCAGTTGCTTTTCAAAGAGCACGCTCAAGAGCAAGAAGAGAAATAAAAGAGCAAGAGACCGCCCCAGGGGAAAGAAAGTAGCCCGCCCCAGGAGAAAGAAAGTGGGGATTGCAATGGGTGAGTAGGGTATTATAGTATCCATCTTCATATTTGTATTTGAAAAAATTATCCGGACACATATTCGTATGGGTAACAACTATAGTACTCTTACCCGTATCCTCTGGACATCTAAGTACTCGTACCCACACCCATTACCTGCATTTTGACAGTGAAAAAGTAATAAAATATTACAAATCAAAATATTTAAATAAATAAAATATCCAAAAAAAAAGAATTATAGATGTAATTAGGTTTAGAAAGTTAAGAATCTTTAGATTAATTTTGATTTTAAAATTTTTTTTATAGTTAAAATTATATATATTAGTAATATAAATGAGTAATTACATATGTGCGGATGTGGGGCGGGGGTGGGTACCATAGTACCCCGCATGCCACCCATACCCATTCAAATTTACAGATAATTATCTCGTATTCGGACTCTTACCTATTATACGGGTAATTACCCTACCTATCATGCGTAATTTTTATGGGTACCCAATAGGTAGGATACAAATTGCCAACCCTAAAAGAAAGTTTGGAAGAGCGAATTATGAAAAGAAAAAAAAAAGGTATGATAGGTTTGTGTGAGATTCTAGGATGGATTTGATATTTATATCACACTAAAAAGTCCCACAAAATCCATTATATAATACAATCTACCGAAATCGGCAAACTTTTGAATACCATGATCCTTTTAGTAACTTATAAAAAGTCTTGATTGAATACCATTGGATCTGGGATCTTTTAAAAAAATCATAATAATCCTAATTGAATACCACGAGACTTATTTATAATCTATAAAAGTCTTAATTGAACCACAAGACTTTTTTGTCATAAAAAAATCTATCAAAATTCTTTGAAATCTCAATCCAATACATTCCTTTAATATGATGCTCAATATTAGATTAGGAAACATGTTTTTCAAACAAAAAGCGTGAACCTAGGAGCACGCAGCTGCTGCACAAATCCCAGAGATGATTTCATAAAGACCACGCGTCGCACAGAGTAACGTTTCCTTTCCATCTCGGGGCAGAAAGTATGGCCTTAATAGGAAACGAGTAATCATCCCCACCTCGGCTAGCCTCGGCTCCTTCGAAAAAAGTTTCAACGCGATCGGCTCGAAGCTTGGGGGGCTTGTGTATGAGCCGAGATATAGAGCTCGGTACCTCGAAAGCATCAAGCTCGGTCACCCGAGCTGCTCACCGAGTTGGAGGATGTGTACATATATATAAGGTATGAAGCTCGGCCAAACACCTCGCCGAGCCCACGACCAAAAGACGAAACCAAGTTCCTAGCCTCGGCTCCTTTGAAAAAAGCTTCCACGCGATCAGCTCGAAGCTTGGGGGGCTTGCATATGAGCCGAGATATAGAGCTCGGCTAAACATCATGAAAGCTTTTACGCTTTATTAGCTCAAAACTTGGGGGGCTTGTGTACTGGTCGAAGAGTGAAACCCGGCCACCGAGCACGAATACCCGGCCCAGTCCGGAAGTTAAGGATAATAAGTTAAAGATCACCTAATTAAAGGATAGGATATTGATATTATCCTAAATTAAATCTTGATATTATCTAAAATAACCTTATCTGGTTAAAAGAGATAATATCCCTTAAATTAAGGAATCACATCTCAAAAAAGATTTAGGAGATAAAAGGAGATAAATCAGATCCCTAAAAGATATGGGGATCCTATTATAAAAGGAGGAGTACCCATGATAAAAACTCACTTTTCACTGAACTTCGGTGACTCTCTCTTAAGCGTATTAGAGAAATTAGCTCGACCAAGAGACTATCAGAGAGTCCTTGCTCCCTAGTATTAATCGGGATACAAAATTAAGAGATCGAGATCACCACGGCCAAAGGTTGAACCGAGAACTACGTCTGGCTTTGATTCCCATCGGGATACATAAGACCAGAATATTACGTTCTGTCAAGCCATAGTCTAAAAAACCCCTATTATTCACCCTTGGATTGACGTTCTATGGCGAGGTTCAGGTGAACCACCGGATCTCGGCGAGAACAGTTTGATATTTATATCACACTAAAAAGTCCCACAAAATCCATTATATAATACAATCTACTGAAATCGGCAAACTTTTGAATACCATGAACCTTTTAGTAACTTATAAAAAGTCTTGATTGAATACCATTGGATCTGGGATCTTTTAAAAAAAATCATAATAATCCTAATTGAATACCACGAGATATATTTATAATCTATAAAAGTCTTAATTGAACCACAAGACTTTTTTGTCATAAAAAAATCTATCAAAATTCTTTGAAATCTCAATCCAATACATTCCTTTAATATGATGCTCAATATTAGATTAGGAAACATGGTTTTCAAAAAAAAAATCCATTGAAGTTTTGCAGTAAACAAAAAACAAAAAATCTCCGCACAGGAGTGGGATTGCAGCATAATGAAAGGAGAATTGTATCTTTTTTCATGAGTATTTGGTAGGTTGTATTATTTTTTATTTTAATTTAATACATCGTTAATTTTGATAAATTGTTGGTATAAAGTTTTTTTTACACTATTAATCGATCATAAATCATTTTCTATATATAAATTTTAAAATAACTATAATAAAATCAAAACTTTTAATAACGTAACAATTTATAATTGATTGATTGACAATATGATTTTGAGTGAAAGCTCAAATTGATCATTGAAAAATTTTGGATCCCCACTTTTAGTCCATAAAAAAATAATTTAACCATTTAGTGCCTCAAATTTTTAGATTTAGTTCGGACGTCCATTTACTTGCCTACGCATCCCATTAACCATTCTATTTGGCCCGTTAGTGGTCCTGCGTGACCTATGATGAATTTTCGCCGTGAAAAATTAATGAAAAGTGAAAAAAGTACATACATTTCAGGTATTTGAATTTTAAAATTGTGCACGTTGTCCCTTTTTATTCGTTTTCCACAAGGGAAATTTATCGTAACCTACGTAGGGATAACAGGCCAAATAGAATGGTTAATGGGACATGTAGGCATGTAAATTGACATCGAAACTAAATCTAAGGACTAATATGTCCCGCGTTTGAAAATTTGAAGGATGAATAGTTAATTTATTTTTTCTAGGTACTAAAAGTGGGTCCCTAAAATTTTTTAGAGATCAATTTGGGCCTTCGTTCTATTTTTTTACATTAATAATTCATATTTATTAAAGAAGAATCTAATCAGTGCTCTAAGGTATTGGTTAAAGATCTAAAAAAGGAAATTTATCATTGGAACTTGGTATATATTATATTTTAAAGAATGATAAACTTACTTTCCCAATGAGTTTTTACTTCCTTCGGATTCCTTAACCAATGTCCCTAGAGCACTGATTAACATGACCTTTTATTAAATGTACTCCCTCCTGTTTTTATTATAATAAAAAATTAAATAAAACACACATATTAAGGTGGTTAGTTAATCTCATTGAATCTTGTAAAAAAAATAGGTTTGTTACATAAATTACCATTCATTTAAAACTTCAATCTTCATTAAATAGTCATTGGAATTTGTATTAAATGAATAATATTTTGGGAATAATGTCAATAAATGAGTCATTGAAAAACAAAATTTGCTTATATATTAAAACAAAAATTTTGAGACTTTTTTTTTGCTTATAATAGAGATTAGGGGTGTAAAAAATAATCTATTTGTCCACCATCCATCTAGTTCATCCATGAGAAAATCCATCCAATCCATCCATTTATTAAAAATTAATATAAATGGACTGGATTATTTTTTTAGTGGATGGTTTATGATCCATCCAATATTTTTTAAAATCCATTGGACCAACAATCAAAAATGTAATGGATCAACTTTTATCCATTCCAAAACCAATTTATTTTTTTCATATTATTTTTCACCAAATAAAAAAACCCTCCATTTGTAACAAAAAAAATACTCCATCTAATTTTCTCTTCTATTCCCTATTATTTTTCTTTACTATTTTTTATTTTATTTATCTGTTTTTTTCTTTTTTTATTACATTAAGTATTAACTAATTATTTGTTCTCAAGCACCAGTTGTAGTCCACGTTATCACGTACATTTTCTTTTTCGTTGCCTTTTTTGTTGAGAAACTTAAAAAAGTATTAACTAATTGAAAGCACAGAAAGTCGTAACAAGTGTCGTAAAACAATGCCATGGAACGTTGTGGCAAAACAACCTCTGTAGATGCACATATTCAATAACTCTCATATAGTAATATAAAAATGGCCGTGATACAAAATGGTCGTGAGATAGAGTGGAGAGAGAGTAAAAACAGAGAGTAGGAAAAAAGGGTAGAGAAAGGAAGAAAGAGGAGAGCGAGAGTGAGATAGAGATAATATTTTAATTTTTTTACAAATTATTTTATTTTAAAAATATTTTATGGATGGATAAAAGAGATATAAAATTATTTAATTTCTTAAAATAATTTTTAGTGGATGGATTGGATATTCATCCATGAAAAGTTGTTAATGGATGGATCGGATGGATTTTATTTAATGGATCATGGATTGATTGGATTTTTTTTAATGAATTTTTAATGGATGATAATGGATTAATGGATTGTTGTTAATCCACCCGTTAAGATTCGAATAGAAATTTATCCGATCCATCCATTTGCCACCCTTAATAGAGATAGGAGGGAATATAATTTATTGTAGGAAAATACTAACGAGTGTCCTTAGGACATTTTTAACCAAAAAAGATACTTTACATCAAATTTGTTTTATGTATTTAATAATTAAAAAAATAAAATAATTGGTTTTCCAATAAAAACTTACTTTTCTATCCTTAACTCTTAAGAGCCGTTCCTTAAAAAAATTTAGCGTTGGAGGAAATCTAGCTGGCGTTCTCGTTAAGAGTCGTTCCTTGAATAAGAAACGGTTCCTTATCATTTAAAAACAATTTCTCAGCAACAAAAGTACAAAACTCAACAGAATACCCAACAAAAGTACAACCCCAAATCTATAATCACCAATAAACCCAAATCAGAATACCCATCTTTCAGCAACCAAAATACAGAGGCAACAAACATGCATCCGAAAATCAACTAAAAATCAACACAATACACAGGAAGAAATGAGAGGATGATGATGATCATGAAAGAAGAAGATGGGCTTTTGGCATGGTTGAGAAGAAGATGAAGAATGGGTCGCAGATGCCTCCGAGAGAGAAAAAAGATGAAAGGAACCAAATAAAATAACTTTTTATTTTACAGTGAGAGAATGAGAGACAAGGGGGAATGGGAAGGTTCCGGACAATGGGCCTTTGGACTTTTTTTTACACGAAACCTTGCTATTTGGTTTTCTTGCTTTGTTATTAATTTTTTTATTTTAATTATTTATTAGTTCGAATTTATAAATAAAAAATAATTTATTAAGTTAAAATAAAAAAAGAAATTAATAGTATAAACATGTGGGGCCTATGTAGGACTCACAAAAATAACTTAAGAACCATAACATTGGAGAGAAATCTGGTTGGGGTTCTTAAATCTGATGTGGCATTGTGGGGCCCAAAAAAGCAGTTTAAGAACCACTTAAGGAACCCTTGAATTGGAGTTGCTTTTAAAGAGTATCTAAGTGTTGGGTCATGAGGAGGGCTAAAACACCGGGGAGATCTTCACATTGGGCTAAGACCAAACCATACAAGTGATTTGGACACCACATCTTTCACCCAAAACCTTAAGGCAATGAGTGTATGGGTCCCCTCACTTATATGTTGCTCAACATGTCCATTTCCATCCAATGTGGGACTTCTTACTCACACTTGACACTCCAACAATCTCCCCCTCAAGTGCAAGTCCATCCATTCAATTCATCTAGTATGCTCCCCCTCAAGCTTCCATACTTGTACTTATACCGTCGTTGGCTCACACACATCAACGGGACACGCCGCCTGACCTCCACATTGCCAGGACGACTTTCGATACAAGGAGCCGGTCACCTTAGTCGGTCAAACCATCGGCTCTGATACCATTGTTGGGTCATGAGGGGGGCTAAAACACCAGGGAGATCTCCACATTAGGCTAAGACCAAACCATACAAGTGATTTGGACACCACATCTTTCACCCAAAACCTTAAGGCAATGAGTGTATGGGTCCCCTCACTTATATGTTGCTCAACATGTCCATTTCCATCCAATGTGGGACTTCTTACTCACACTTGACACTCCAACACTAAGGACACTTGTTAGCATGACCCTTTATTGTGATGGTAAAATTTTACTGGTGTGTGGCTGTGCCCAACACTAGCAATGGATTCAGATCCACTAATTTTGTGGAGGGAAAAGGTAGGTTAGTGTATTTTGAGAGAGAAAAAGGTGAGAGAAAAATGAGAAATAAAATGAGAAAAAATAATATAAGAGAGATAGATAGAAAGTCAAGTGACTTTTAAAAAAATAAAAAAATAAAAAAAATAGAAGATTGAGATCCACCGAGAATACAACATTCTCCTCTGCTTTCTATTGCCGGCTTAAATTTAATGCTTCTCCCCTGTTTGACCCTGCGGTGCCTTTCTTTGATAACTAGATTAATAATGTACGTACAACACTTAAGTGCGCCATATAGACCATGAGCGTGCGGATGATGACGAATGGGGATTTGTACATAAAGGAAAAACTTACTTAAACAGTAAATATATTTAAGTATTATTCTAAAATAAAAATACAGTAAATATATTAAGTATTTCATTTTGATATAATGTTAACATAAGTTTTTTTTTAAAATTTAATTTGATACATTATCATTGTAATTTTTATATATTATTAATCAATCACAAATTATTAAGTCTGTGATTTTTAAGATAATTATTATAAAAGTCGAACATTTTTTAGAAAAGTACTACAATTTATGTTTGATTTTCAATGTAAAAAATATTTATATTGATGATAAATATTAATTAAATTCAAAGTTTTTTTAATATTTTATTCAATTATATATTGTATATATTACTAAAAGTATTTAATCTTATTATTATTATTTCAAAAGTCTTGTGTACAATAATATATAATTGATTAATAATATAAAAAAATTTATATAATGACATATTAAAATTAATTCATGTATTAAACCTTCAAATATAATTTGGAATATAAATTTAGCCAATCCAATCGCTAAATTATAGATTTTTTTGTCTCACTCTGATGTTTGAGTTACAATAATCCACCAAATCAAATGACAATAGCTAAAAAAATCAAAACGATCTCCACGCAAATACAAAGGTGATATGAGATTTGCCTTTTAATATGACATTAGAAAAAATCTAAAAAAAAACCGGTCTCTGTATTTTTCAAAAAATGACAAAAAATTATTCGCGCAAAGTAGCACTGCCGTTCCTTTAAAATTAAACATCAATTGGTTGTATAGCTAGTCAGGGCTTTGCCCTCCTTTTATGCTTTGTTTCTATACGAAAACAAGTAAAGCAAAGTGAAAAGAAGTAAGAGAGAAGAGAAAATAAATAAAAAAAATAGTAAATTTCTAGATTATTTAGATGAAAAAAGTAGGACAAAAGTAAAAAAATAAAAATAAAAATATTTTATCATAATAACATATTTGTCCCTTTGAACAATAAAAAATAACAAGACAAAGTCGTCATTTTAGTCTTTTTGGTTCCTTTCTCGTATCTAGTGGCTCTAGAGATTCGTTGTCCCACCAAAAACTTCCCTCGCTACTCTCTGTATCCAAATCGGTGGGAAGTACAACAAAAACAGGAGAAAAAAAAAGGTGAAGGAGTGTTCGCAGACACACCGTGGTCGTGGAAACAATTCTTAAATGAAAAACAAATATTGTAATTAACAAGTTATAGTACAGAATAAGCTTCATGTGGATCATCATTTGACCTCTGATTAGCACTTGGACATTTACCAAGCTAGGAGGAGCTCACGAATTTGCTCGTAGAAGGAGCACAAGTGGTTGAAGAGAGCACGGGGGAGCTTACAAATATGCTGGTAGAAGGAGCACGAGAGACTCAAGAGAGCAAGGAAAATCTTACAAATATGCTCGTGGAAGAAGCAAAATGGTGTAACCGATAACAGAGGCTTGGGCTAAGTTGCACCACCCAAAATTTACACAACCCATTACACCATTCATGTGGCAAATTGTCGGCCAATCAATTAGCCATATGGGTGGATCAAATTTTCAAACCTTGACTAATTGAAAAGTCAAATGTCCAGGTGTCAAAATGATTGGTTCAACATTTGTCACATGAGTGATACAATGGGTGGTGTAAATTTTGGGTGGTGCACCATAGAATGAGCCGATAATAGAAGCACCTTGATGATGATAAAACACTAAAAGTGAAGGAGGAGGATCCACAAGAGTGACTCGCATGCAATGACCCCAGAAACATGGAATATGATAATAGTTGCTGACCTCACTTGGGCTGTTGATGCAACTGCATTCCAAAGTATGGCAGTGAGGAAAAGCAACATGGTTGGGCTTGGTTTGTTGGAAAGGATTGGTCATGTTTAAGCCTTGACACTTAATTGAAATTGAAGCTAACAGGGATGTGATGATAACGAAGTATGCTGTGACCGTTTCCGGCGGGAATGGCATGGTTTTGTTCGGAATGAAGATGATAACAAGAAAATCCGTGATATTAGAAAACAGAAAGAGAATAACGCAGTTGTAAGTGTGTGAGATATGAGTCATAAAATTCACATATATAATGATCGGGAGCGTGGACGTGGAAAGGCTACTAAAGTAAGCAACTTTGTATGCAAATGAAAAGAGAGGAAGCAACTGCATGTTAAAGTTTGATATTAAAATTAGAAACTTCCGAGAAACCGTCTTGCTCTTGCAGATAAGGCCACACGTGAGAACTGAACTGAGACAAAAGGGAGTGAGTCGCGAGCACAGCCATCAAGGCATTGCCACAGCCACGTAACATGAATTTCTTTACACAGGTTGAAGTGTGTGTTTTGATGAGCGTGTGATAAAAGTGATTTTGAATGTAATTAATTTTGTAAAATTGAGTTTGAAGTGAAGTGATTTATGCTTGAATGTTTTTATCTTGGAAGTAAGTTTGATGTAAAACTTAACATAAATTTTTAACTCAACTTAAAAGCTACTTTTTGTAGCTTCTAGTCATAATCGTTTCTAGAGGAAAAATCAATTTTAGCTGACAGTAATCAAACATTTCGTTTATGATAAAATTAGGTTTGACAGAGGACAGAATCAATTCTTGAGGTTTCCATGAAACCAAACACACATGAAGACCCTTGCTTTGCGTTTAATATAACTTTAGTATATGTAAATTAGCTTTTTAATATTTAAAATTAAAATGATTATATAAATTATAGGCTGAATTGCAGTTTTGGTCCCTTATTATTGGTCATGTGCGATTTTGGTCCCTAACGTATTTTTCGTGCACATTTGGTCCCACTACAAAAAATCAACTGTTTAGCGCCCGACATATTCGGTCGCTAAACTTTCTAATTCGGTCGCTATTTAATGTAGCGACCGAATTAGCGACCGATTAATGGTGGTGACTGATAACCTGGTCGCTAAGCTTTTGGAGACCGAAATAATAATTTGGTCGCTAAATGACGACCGTAATTTCGGTCGCTAAATAATAAAAACCGGTCGCTACATGGTTGGTCGCATTGTTTGGGTAACCATTTTTAGCGACCGATAATCGGTTGCTAGTTCGATCGTCAATGTTGGTTACTGTTAACCTATATTAGCGACAGATTTTCGGTCGCTAGACCACAATCTGTTAATGTTAACTAAAGTTTAGCGACCGAATTATTGGTTTCTAATTCGGTCGCTAAACTGGTTTTATTAAATTTTTTTAAAATTTAATTTTTATAATAATATATTTTTTCTGTTTTTCTTTAAAGTTTATCAAAATTACTAATAAAACACACCAAATTACTAATGAAATATAAAATCATAATAAATAATTTTTTTTAAAATAAAGAAGTGTGCAAAAGCATCACTGCCAAGCAAGACATCCCAGCTAGACTGGCACCTCAAGCAAAGCCAATCATTTGCAGCACACCCAATTTATTGATAAAAAAAAGGAAACAAGGAAAACAGAAACGTGGGGGGGCATCAACCTGACCCACAAAGTTAAGCAAATCTAAAAGTAGGAAGACTCATCCTATTTCTGCCAAAATCCTCTAATAATAAATAATGAATATATATATAAAAAATAATCCAAAGTGTCGTACAAGAATCGTTTAAAGTCAAAAAAAAATGAAAAAAAAATCAGTCATGATGAGGGGGAGGTGGAGGAACTCAATCATCCTCAGCGTCCGTACCACCGACGTCTGCTATCTGATCGTCCTCTGCAGTATAAGCATCGATGGCTGGCGGAGGAGGCGGAGGAGCGGCGGCGAGCGGCACAACTGTCGAGCATCACCACGAGCAAGCTGAGTCTGGATCCTCATCTCGATCCAACACCAGCCGCATGATGTCACCGCCTTGCTCGATGCTCGTCTGCATCAGCCGATGGTGTCCCTGAGTCAACTGTGCAATCTGGTTCGCCATCTGCTGCTCTCTCTCGCACTTCTCCCGAAGCTCCGCGTTCAGCTGCATGATGGTGTCCTACATTTGGTTGAACTGCTCCTAAGGGACGGTATCGGCGTAGGAAGGAGCAGGCGTGCCAGATGATGAAGCGATAAACTCGGCTCCTAGGTGTCTGAGGCCATACACGTGCCCCTTCTTGTTCCTGCCCCCGATGACCTCCAAATAAATGGCATTATCGTCTACGGAGATATGAGAGCTGGGCCCATCACCAGTCAAGGCCATACACGTGCCCCTTGCTTTACGTTTAATATAACTTTAGTATATGAAAATTAGCGCTTTTTAATATTTAAAATTAAAATGATTATATAAATTACAGCTTGAATTGAAGTTTTGGTCCCTTATTATTGGTCATGTGCGATTTTGGTCCCTAACGTTTTTTTCGTGCACATTTGGTCCCCTGTTTTTTTATTATTGCAAATTTAGCCCTTCTGCCAATGTCCTTCAATTTTTCAATGATCAACATAGAGGAATCACTCCTCTAAGAACATAGAACCACTGCTCTAAGCATATAGTACCTCTATTTGAGATTTTATGGTAAAGGATCATGTGGTGTAACCAAAAAAAGTCCCGGAAAAGAGGGACAAAACCTATAAATAGCAGAGAGGAACCACTGAATCATGTTGAATCGAAGATGCAAAGGAGGGAGAACCTCAACCAGAGGTTGTGTGCTTAGAGGAGTGGTTCCTCTATGTTGACCATTGAAAAAAATGATAGACATTGGAAAGAAGGACCAAATTTGCAACATTGAAAAACTAGGGGACCAAATGTTCACGAAAAAAAACTTTAGGAACCAAAATCGTACATGGCCAATAGTAGGGAGACCAAAACTGCAATTAAGCCTAAATTATAATAACATAATATATTAGCATATGATCAAATAATATTATAATTTATGTGGAGATCATTTGTAATATACAACATAGTAATGATCCCACTATCAAATATTATACAATTAGAGCATTTTAATATTAGTGGGTCTAATGGGAATCCTAATCTTGTTTAGGTATACTAGAATAGAGGGAGTGTGTACACTATTGTGTATGTCTGAAGACTTATTAATTGTATATTGTCATATATTCTTGTGCGCACTATGACATATGACATATGACATATTCTAAGAGACTTTGATATTCTGTCTCATTCTAGGATGCTAAGGTCGATTTTGTTGGATAATGCACCATAATCTTTTGGCATGCAATCATGTTGTTCTTCTCTCTTTTAACCAATATTCCACATTTTTTTAGGTCACAAATGTATAAGTACCTTGCTTGTATGATGTCATTTCTCCTATCCGAGTATGATATTTATATTATTGAGTTGCTTGTAAATCTTGTAGTCATAAATGCTTGGTTATCATTGACATTCTAGTGACCACATTAATCCATTTTTTTTAAAGAACTAAGTGTATATGCAATTCAAATAGAAGATCCTCAGATTTCCTAGTTCCTTATTGATTTGCTTAGTCACTCATTTAGTAAAACTCGGATTAATTGAATTCCATGTATTGTTGAGCATTTATTGATTTTTAATCAAATGTAATTAATTTTACTAATGGTCTATCCCTATATGTAATTACTCTTGATGTCTCTATGTGGATATGTTACGGCCTTTACTAATTTGAAAACACATTGCCAGATCCATTGACCAAAGACTTACTTAACTGAATATTATAACTCATATTAGTTTAGTTGAGTCTTTTGATGTTTGGGTTAGTGGGAGTTTATTATGAGATATGTATGAAATAATATCACTTTGATATATCCTATCTCTTATAGCATTTTCAGATGCTTGGACCATTCTTGGATAAACATGTTACTCTTAACTTAAATATGTTCTTCCAAATTTATCATTCTTTATATGAAATGTATGTCTTTAGCATGAATGATTTACTTCCCTATCAGACTCTATTTTTGCAGCATTAAAGCTTATATTTCTGATACCGTTGGTTAATGTGTGCTTTGACCATAATTGATATTTCACTCTTAATAATTGTTGTTATATTTTAATGATTGATGAATGCTATCCAAGTGGGATAATTGTTAAATTTTTTATTTAACATGTGTATAATTATGTGGATTAGCATTATTTAATAATTAAAACATAATCAAAACTTATTAAAATATCAGTTATGAAATTAATAATTCTGAATCACTTAACCAATTGGTGAAATTAGTAATTGTGTATCTACTAAGAGTGACCCTATGATGGGATGATTCATTCTCTTGTTAACCCGTTGAGAGGTCCCTACTCTCTGTTGGTAAGTTAAACTGTCTCCCCATCAAGCAGTTTCATACGTGGTATACAGTTACTAGAGAATAGAGCAATTTGCCCTCACATTCTAAAGAAGATCTCATGATTCTATCATACTCCAAGGTACAAAAATTCTTGTCTTAGTTCTTTGTTCAACATGATTAATATGCTATAATTTGTATCTATACATTGTTCTAGACATCTAAGAACTCTAATTTTTCCTTCACGAATCGCTAGTTGTCCGTCGTCGCAATCTACTGATCTGCCACCAAGACCATCGCAATAGAACCCCATCACCATTGCATGCACCATCGTGCGATAATCCCTTTTTGAATACCGGATCTATTCAACCCACCACCATTTACCTTCATCAACATAGGGAGAGAGAGTTGTACTGAGATCTGGTATTAGGAGTTCGACCAGGACAGTGGGGGTTCGACCATGGTGGTGGTGATTACGAGTCGACACAGATACTCATCGTCAGGTTTCATATGCCGAAGATGGAAGTGGGAGGTAACCAAAGGTGTTGCCGGCGAGGACTGTACAGTGGTGGTTTAGGAAAGAAGAATGAAAAATAAAAAATAAAAATAAAAATTGTAGCTTAATAATATAATTATGGAAAACTGGTTATAATAGGTCATTTGGAGGGTGCATCATGCACCAAACTTTACAGGGTGCAGGATAAAAGGCACCACATGGGGATGTAGGGGTGGACATCAGTTGGTTATGGTCGGATTCGGGTGAAAAAACCCTAATCTGATTGAAACCGACAACTAAAATATATCATCTGTTTCCATCCGTTTAGGTGTTCGATTAGGGCGGGTGGCAGTTCTGGTGGGTGGGTTATCACGGTTTAAGGTTCAAAATGAAAGAACAGAAACAAACCAAGATTTAAGAGAATAGAAATAAACCAAAATAAAAAAATCAAACAGATCAACATCAAACGTTCAACAGATTCAACAAAATCCAAGGTAAAACTTAGAGATGTGAATATAACAAATTCAACTAAACAAAAAGAACCAAGATAAATTTAAACTTTTTACAAATCAATATAACCCGTATGAGTACCACCACCTCTTTGTTGAGGACATCATAACAGCATCATCATCATGGGAAGATATCGACGTCGTCATCTTGGGCATCATCGTCATTGATCCCTCATTGTCGTCTTCTTCTTCATCATCATCGTCATCGACTACCTCGTCGTCATCGTCATGGTTTCGCTGGAAATGGAAGAGATCGTGCTATCGTCATCATCAAGGTTTGGCAGAAGTGCCTCTGCGGCAAAGGGAGCAAAGAGACTAGGGTTTGGGGGATGAGATGTGAGTGTTTGAGTGAAAGCGTGAAGAAGATAACGAAAGGAGAGAGGTTGAGAGATTTGTTTTCTGAAATTTTGAGAAAAGATCAGATAAGATCTTATTATTGATGTTTTTTAGGGGGTTAGTAATGAGAGAATCAGAAAAGATATGGATAAGTTAATGAGAGCCAATGAGATTGAACCAAAAACTGAGTGCAGCCAATGAGAGTAAAATAAAATCAGAGATAAAAAATATATATATTAATACATTCGGTAGAGACACGTCGATGTAGCGAATTTTTTTACCGAATCCGAACCGGCCCGATGCTTTCTCCTTCATTTATCGAAATGGGTCTGATATGGCCTAGTTATTGTTATATGTTGATGATATTATCTTGACTTCTTCTACTGATGCTCTCCGCTAATCTTTAATGGAGAGTCTTAGCTCCGAGTTTGCTATGAAAGACTTAGGTTCTTTGAATTATTTTTTGGGAATCAGTGTGACCCGACACAAGGGAGGATTGTTTCTATCCCAATGGAAATATGCCGAGGAAATAATCAACCGTGCTGGTATGGCTTCCTGCAAACCAAGTCCTACTCCGGTTGATACTAAACCGAAGGTCAATGATAAAACGGGTAATCCATATGAGGATCAGACAAAGTATCGCAGTCTTGCAGGTGCTCTACAATATCTCACATTTATAAGGCCGGATATCTCCTACACTGTTCAACAGATTTGCCTCCATATGCATGACCCCCGGGATGAGCATATGAACACTCTAAAGCGTATCCTACGCTATGTTCAAGGCACTCTTCATCTAGGTTTACATCTTTATCCTTCCTCGGTTGCAGGCCTTGTCTCCTATACTGATGCCGATTGGGGTGGATGTCCTGATACTAGACGACCCACGTCAGGATATTATGTGTTTTTGGGTGACAACTTGATCTCATGGTCGTCCAAACGACAGTCTACTCTATCTCGTTCTAGTGCAGAAGCCGAGTACAAGGAGGTGGCTAATGTTGTTTCAGAGTCCTGTTGGATTCGTAATCTACCCTTGGAACTACATTGTCCTGTTCGAAAGGCTACAATGGTCTATTGCGACAATCTGAGTGCCATTTACCTTTCCGGGAATCCCGTTCAACACCAGCGCACAAAGCATATTGAAATGGATATTCACTTTGTCAGAGAAAAAGTAGCGTGGGGAGAGGTCCGTGTTCGTCATGTTCCTTCTCGTTATAAGATTGCGGATATTTTCACTAAGGGGTTGCCCCTTATTTTATTTGAAGATTTTCGGAACAGTCTCAGCATACGTGACCCTCCCGTTTCGACTGCAGGTGTGTGATAGATTATGGAATTATCTCAATTATTTTGTATTATGTAGTTTCCTTATATAGATTACCAAATTGATAGATTATGGAATTATCTCAATTATTTTGTATTAGGTAGTTTCCTTATATAGATTACCAAATTGATAGCAAATTGATATTGTCAGATTGTATCCTAGAATAGCCAAATTAGAAGCCTGATTTGCTGTGGTAACAGATAGGCTCTGTTGTATATATTTGTCAATCATGGAATGGAATAAGCAAACAATTATATTCTTTCAGAAAGAGCGAACACATTGGTCATTAGAATTAAAACCCCAGTCCCCCTTGGCTGCTCCCATTTATAGTCACACTCTCACTTCCTCCTTCTCCCTCACTCATGATATGAAGCAGTTCAAGCTGCGGATTCTACCCTTCCATTCTAAACGTGATTTGCGGACATCATGGGCGCAACATCAGAGCAATATTTTCTTTCCTTTTCTGCCTTCTTATTTTCTCTAGGATACTATCATACCTTTCCTTCTTTGCTTCCAAGAAACCCTCACCTTCCCTTCCATTATAAAACCCTAGCGCAAACTAAAGGCACGGATTCTTCCCTTCCATTCTAAACGTGATTTGCGGACATCATGGGTGCGCATCAGAGCAACATTTTCTTTCCTTTTCTGCCTTCTGATTTTCTCTTGGATACTATCATACCTTTCCTTCTTTGCCTCTAAATTAATAACTAATGTTGATTTTATCTTTATGTGCAGAATATCTATATAAGATAGGGGAGGAACCAATTCCAAGAATCACAACTCCAAATCCATCTCCAACGAGATACAGCGGTGAGCGGAATAGGGTTTCTAAAATGATTTTATGATGATAAGTTTGAATGTGTTGTTCATGAAAATTCTTTGGCTTATAGTTAAGAAGTTTCCCAGCTTCTTCCCTCCCCTTTGACTTCTCCCCACCCCAGCTTCTAAAAATCATTTTAGAAAATTCTTTGACTTATAGTTAAGAAGCTGGGATGAGATGTGAGTGTTTGAGTGAAAGCGTGAAGAAGATAACGAGAGGAGAGAGGTTGAGAGATTTGTTTTCTGAAATTTTGAGAAAAGATCAGATAAGATCTTATTATTGATGTGTTTTAGGGGGTTATTAATGAGAGAATCAGAAAAGATATGGATAAGTTAATGAGAGCCAGTGTGATTGAGCCGAAAACTGAGTGCAGCCAATAAGAGTAAAATAAAATCAGAGATAAAAAAATAATATATTAATACATTCGGCCGGGCACGATCGGTAGCGAGTTTTTTTACCGAATCCGAACCTGCCCGACGCTTTCCGTGTGTATCTGATTCTCTGATCCGAACAACCCGCGACCCATGTGTATCCCCCACGCACCAGTTTCCTTCTCCGGGTTTCTCGGTTGCGGATCGGTACAAAAAATTTGTCCACCCCTACGGGGATGCACATAAAGTAAAAACTTACTTCAATAGTAAATATATTAGGTATTTAATTTTTTTACCGGATATTAGTTATTTAATTTTAATACAATGTTAAAAAAAATTAATTTAATTTTGATACATTGTTATTGTAAAATTTCTTATATTATTATTCAATTACAAATCAATAAATGTGTAGGGATAGAGGATACAGAAAATTGGTTTGCTACTCAGACTCGGCCCATGTTATGGATCTATTTCATGATGAGATCAATGTGCACCACTGGTATGGTACGATTGTTACTGCCATTAAGAGAATGATGCGCCAACATTGGGAGTGTGTACTGTTAGATACTCTGAGAGAGGTTCCTTAGCAGACTATTTGGCTAAACTGGGAGCTAGAAGCTCAACAAGCTTCACGGTGATTCAAGATGCGCCTCGGGAGATGGTGTCCATTCTACATTAGCGGATGCCATGGAAGTCTCTTTTGTTAGATCTTAGCTGCTTTTTCTTTTGTGTTTTTTCTCGTATGTTACAAAAAATGCTTAATTTTTATGTCAATTATTTCAAAGTCATAAATTTTTAAAAGATACAATTTATGATTGATTTATAATGTTTTCTACTGATGGTAAATATCAATTAAAGTCAAAGTTTTTTATTTTTTATTCGATTATATATTGAATACATTATAAAAAATATTTAATTTTATAATAATTATTTCAAAAGTCTTGTGTACAATAATATATAATTGATTAATACTATAAAAAAAACTTTATATTAATAACATATTAAAATTAATTCATGTATTAAACCTTTAAATATAGTTTGGAATATAAATTTAGCCAATCCAATCCCTAAATTATAGAATATTTTTGGGCTAAATATGTTTTTGGTCCCTGTAAAATGAATGAATTTTGATTTTGGTCCCTATAAAATTTTTTCTTTGATTTTGGTCCCGGTAAAATCTGAAATAACTATCTTTTGTCCCTACCATCATGTGACATCTATTAAGTACTTATGTGTCTAACAGAAGGACATATGATTAACCCAAGTGACACACAATAACCTCTATGCTGTCATGTTAGCATATGATTCTCTTAAAATTTTCCTTAAATCTTAAAATGAATTATATTTATCTTTCCTAAAATGGATGCTAGGGACTAAAAATGGTGATATCAAATTTTAAGGGATTAAATCAAAGAAAATTTTTTTACAAGGATCAAAACAAATATTTACTAATTTTCTGGGGACCAAAATTAGTAATTTCATATTTTAGAGGGATGAAAACCAAAGAAATATTTTTACAGGAACCAAAACCAAAATTCACTCATTTCCTAGAAACTAAAAACATATTTAACCTAATATTTTTTTTTATGTTTTAGTTTCAATAATCCACCAAATCAAATAACAATAGTTAAAGAATTACGGTCCAAACGATCTCCACGCATATACAAAAGTGATGTGAGATTCGAGTTTTGATCTGACTTAAAAAATATGTTAAAAAAATTATAATACCGCTGTCTCTATATTCTTCAAAAACTGAAAAAAACGCAAAGAAGTGTTGGCTGTGGAAACAATTCTTGAATATATATGCTTTCTTAAATGAAAAACGAATATTGTAATTAACAATTTATGCTGCAGAATTAGCTTCCTGTGGATCAAGATCATCATCATTTGACCTCTGATTAGCACTTGGGATGAGCTTACGAATTTGCTCGTAGAAGGAGCACAAGAGACTGAAGAGAGCAAGGAAGAGCTCAGAAATATGGTCGTAGAAGAAGCAAAACGAGGCTACCAATAATAGAAGCACATTGATAATGAAAAACAACCAAAAGTGAAGGAGGAGGAACCACAAGAGTGACTCGCTTGAAATAACCCCAGAAACATGGAATATGATAATAGTTGCTGAGCTCACTGGGTCTGGCGCTGTTGATGCAACCGCATGCCATAGTATGGCAGTGAGGAAAAGCAACATGGTTGGGCTTGGTTGTTGGAAAGGATTGGTCATGTTTAAGCCATGACACTTAATTGCAATTGAAGCTAACAGTAACTTCATGATATCAGTGTATGCTTTGTTCGTCTCTGGTGGCATAGTGTTGTCTGGAATGAAGATGATAAAGAAAATCTGTGATGCTAGAAAATAGAAAGCAAGAGAAAGCAGTTGTACTGGTATGTGAGTAGAGAAAATCGTTTGAACAATTGTTTGGAATGAATTGAATATGAAGATGATATTTATGGTGGTTAAGGATAAAGCATATTTATGGTGGTTAAGGATACCTCACCACCATTAATGCCTGCTAAAACTTGCATAACGCGTGGATCAGGCTTCAGGAACCCACAGAAGCAAAATTCTGAAGGGTTTCAGTCCCTTCCTTATGTTGTTGCACTGCTCAGTGCAATGCTTTGGATTTACTATGCAATGTTCAAAAAGGACGTCCTTATTCTTATATATAAATCAGCCTACAAGGGGTGGGAGTAAGTCAAAGGGGTGGGAGGAAGCTGGGAAACTTCTTAACTATAAACCAAAGAAAAACATCATCAATGATGTTTTGAACATGAAAATGATTTTCATATATGTGAAGATGTCGCAAAGAGAAAGTGATAGATTATGGAATTATCTCAATTGTTTTGCATTAGGTAGTTTCCTTATATAGATTACCAAATTGATAACAAATTGATATTGTCAGATTGTATCCTAGAATAGCCAAATTAGAAGCCTGATTTGCTGTGGTAACAGATAGGCTCTGA
>JAUPTC010000605.1:0-41680 GCA_030762895.1 Sophora flavescens
TTTTTCCCTAAACCCTAAATTTGACCCGACCCAGAATTTTGACCCGAAACCTAATTTTACCCAAAATCCTAATTCTACCCAAATTCTAACCCTAAGCCCTAATTTTGACCGAGAACCCTAATTTTAACCGAAAACCCAAAATCTACCCTATTTTTGACCCAAAACATATCTTTAACTCAAAACCCTAATTCAAACCCTAAATCCTAATTTGTACCAAAACCCTAATTTTGACCTAAAACTTTAGTTTTTAACCCAGACCCTAATTTTGACCCAAAACCCTAATACTAACCCTATTTTTGACCCAAAACCATATTTTAAACTCAACCCTATTTCAACCCTAAACCTAATATTGACCCAAAGCACAAATTTGGACCCAAAACCCTAATTCTAACCCTATTTTGACCCAAACCCTATTTTAAACTCAAAACCTAATTCAAATCCTAAACCTAATTTTGATCCTAAACCTAAAATTTGACCCCGAAGCCTAATTTTTCCCAAACCCTAATTTTAACCCAAAACCCTAATTCTAACCCTATTTTTGACCAAAAACCCTATTTTAAACTCAAAACCTAATTCAAACCCTAAAGCCTAATTTTGACCGAAACCTAATTTTAACCAAAAGTCTAATTATAACCTAATTCAAACCCTAAACCCTGATTTTGATGAGAACACTAATTTTGACCCGAAACCCTAAATTTTAACCCAAAACCCTAATTTTAACCGGATTTTTGACCCAAAATCTATTTTAAACTCAAAACCCTAATCCAAATCCTAAACCCTAATTTTGATCCTAACATTAATTTTAACCCAAAACCCTAATTGTAACTAAGCCCTAATTTTGTCCTAAAACCCTAATTCTAACCCTATTTTTTGACTCAAAACCCTATTTCAAACCTTAAATGCTAATTTTGACCCAAAACCTAAATCCGAGCAGAACCCTAATTTTGACCTAAAACCCTAATTTTAAACCAAAAACTAATTCTTACCTATTTTTGACCCAAAACCCTATTTGTAACTCAACCTTAATTCAAACCCTAAACTCTAATTTTGAGCCAAAACCTTAATTTGGACCCGATACCCAAATTTTAACCCCAAACCCTAATTCTAACCTTAATTTTGACCCAAAACCCTATTTTTAACTAAAAACCTTAATTCAAACCTAAACCTAATTTTGACAAAACCCAAATTTGGACCCAAAACCCAAGTTTTGATCCAAAACCCTAATTCTAACCCTATTTTGAATTCAAAACCCTAATTCAAACCCTAAACCCTATTTTAGACCCTAAACCCTAAAATTTGACCCAAAAACCTAATTTAGACCAGGAACCCTAATTTTAACGCAAACCCCTAATTCAAACCCTAGTTTTCACCCAAAACCATATTTTAAACTCAAAACCCTATTTCAAACACTAAACCCTAAATCTGACCCAGAACCCTAATTTTGACCCGAAACCCTAATTTTAAACCAAAACCCTAATTCTAACCCTATTTTGACCCGACAACATATATTAAACTCAAAACCCTAATTCAAACCTAAACCCTAATTTTGATCCTAAACCTTAAATTTGACAGGAACCCTAATTTTAACAAAACCCAAATTTTAACCCAAAACCCTAATTCTAACCCTATTTTTGACCCAAAACTCTATTTTAAACTCAAAACCTAATTCAAACCCTTAACCTAAATTTGACCCGAACCTTAATTTTGACCAGAACCCTAATTTTACCCAAAGGCCTAATTCTAACCCTAATTCAAACCCTAATTTTGACCCAGATCCCTAATTCCAACCCTAATTAAAACCCAAAATTTGACCCGAAAATCTAATGTTGACCCGTAACCCTAATTTTATTGGAAAACCCTAATTCTAACCCTATTTGACCCAAAACCCTATTTTAAACTCCAAACCCTATTTCAAACCCTATACCCTAAATCTGACCGAGAACCCTAATTTTGACCCAAAACCCTAATTTTAAACCAAACCCCAAATTCTAACCTTATTTTTGACCCAAAACCCTATTTTAAACTGAAAACCTAATTTCAAACCCTAAACTCTAATTTTGACCCAAAACCCTAATTTGGACCCAATACCCAAATTTTAACCCCAAACCCTAATCCTAACCTTATTTTTGACCCAAAACCCTATTTTAAACTCAAAACCCTAATTCAAATCCTAAACCCTAATATTGATCCTAAACCCTAAATTTGACCCAGAACCCTAATTTTTCCCAAAACCCTAATTTTAACTCAAAACCCTAAATTTTAACCCAAAACTATAATTCTAACCCTATTTTAGCCCTAAACCCTAATTTTGACCCAGAACCCTAATTTTGACCCGAAACCCTAATTTTACCCAAAATCCTAATTCTAACCCAAATTCTAACCATAAGCCCTAATTTTGTCACAGAACCCTAATTTTAACCCAAACCTTAATTCTAACCCTAATTTGTAGCAAAAACCCTAATTTTGACCCAAAACCTTAATTCTAACCCAAAGCCCTAATTTTGACCTAAAACCCTAATACTAATCCTATTTTTGACCCAAAACCCTTTTTTAAACTCAAAACCCTATTTCAAACCCTAAACCCTAACTTTGACCATAAACCCAAAATTTGACCTAAAAACCTAATTTTGACTTGAAACCCTAATTTCAACCCAAAACCGTAATTCTCACCTTATTTTTGACCCAAAACCCTATTTTTAACTCAAAACCTTAATTCAAACCTTAAACCCTATGTTTGACCAAAAACCATAATTTTAACCCTAAGCCCTAATTTTGACTTAAACCCTAATTCTAACCCTATTTCAAACCCTAAGCCCTAATTTTGACCCGAAACCGTAATTTTACCCAAAACCCTAATTCTAACCCAAATTCTAACCCTAAGCCCTAATTTTGACCCAGAACCCTAATTTTAACCCAAACCATATTTTTGACCCAAAAACCTATTTTTAACTCAAAACCTTAATTCAAACCCTAAACCCTAATTCTAACCCTATTTTTAACTCAAACCCCTAATTCAAACCCTAAACCCAAAATTTGACCCAAAAACCTAATTTTGACCCGTAACCCTAATTTTAATGCAAAACCCTAATTCTAACCCTATTTTTGACCCAAAACCCTATTTTAAACTCAAAACCATATTTCAAACCCTAAACCCTAAATCTGACCCAGAACCCTAATTTTGACCGGAAACCCTAATTTTATACCAAAACCCTAATTCTAACCCTATTTTTGATCCAAACCCTATTTTTAACTCAAAACCTTAATTCAAACCCTAAACTCTAATTTTGACCCAAAACCCTAATTTTGACCCAAAACCCTAATTCTAACCCTATTTTGACCCAAAACCCTATTTTTAACTCAAGCCCTAAACCCTAACTTTGACCCTAAACCCAAAATTTGACCCAAAACCTAATTTTGACCCGTAACCCTAATTTTAATGCAAAACCCTAATTCTAACCCTATTTTTGACCCAAAACCCTATTTTAAACTCCAAACCCTATTACAAACCCTAAACCCTAAATCTGACCCAGAACCCTAATTTTGACCCAAAACCCTAATTTTAAACCCAAACCCTAATTCTAACCTTATTTTTGACCCAAAAACCTATTTTTAAGTCAAAACCTTAATTCAAACCCTAAACCCTAATTTTGACCCAAAACCCAAATTTGGACCCAAAACCCAAGTTTTGACCCAAAACCCTAATTCTAACCCTATTTTGACCCAAAACCCTATTTTCAACTCAAAACCCTAATTCAAACCCGAAACCCTAATTTTGACCCGAAACCCAAAATTCGACCCAAAAACCTAATTTTGACCCGTAACCCTAATTTTAACGCAAATCCCTAATTCTAACCCTGTTTTTTTTACCCAAAACTCTATTTTAAACTCAAAACCCTATTTCAAACCCTTAACCCTAAATCAGACCCAGAACCCTAATTTTGACCCAAAACCCTATTTTTAACTGAAAACCTTAATTCAAACCCTAAACTCTAATTTTGACCCAAAACCTAATTTGGACCCAATACCCAAATTTTAACCCCAAACTCTAATTCTAACCTTATTTTTGACCCAAAACGCTATTTTTAACTCAAAACCCTAATTCAAACCCTAAACCTTAATTTTGATCCCAAACCCTAAATTTGACCCAGAACCCTAATTTTTTCAAAAACCCTAATTTTAACTCAAAATCCTAATTTTAACCCAAAATCCTAATTCTAACCCTATTTTGACCCAAAACCCTATTTTAAACTGAAAACCCTAATTCAAACCCTAAACCCTAATTTCGATCCTAAACCTTAAATTTGTCCCAGAACCCTAATTTTTCCCAAAACCCTAATTTTAACCCAAAACCCTAATTCTAACCCTATTTTACACCCAAACCCCTATTTTAAACTCAAAACCTAATTCAAACCCTAAACCCTAAATTTGACCCAGAACCTAATTTTGACCCGAAACCCTAATTTTACCCAAAAGTCTAAATCTAACCCTAATTCAAACCCTAAACCCTAATTTTGACCCAGAACCCTAATTGTGACCCGAAACCCTAAATTTTAACCCAAAACCCTAATTTTAACCCTATTTGACCCAAAACCTTATTTTAAACTCAAAACCCTAATTCAAACCCTAAACCCGAATTTTGATCCTAAACACTAATTTTAATCCAAAACCCTAATTGTAACCCAAAGCCCTAATTTTGACCCAAAACCCTAATTGTAACCCTATTTTTGACCCAAAACCCTATTTTAAACTCAAAACCCTAGTTCAAATCTTAAACCCTAATTTTGACCCTAAACCCTAAATCTGACCCAGAACCCTTATTTTGACCCAAAACCCTAATTTTAAACCAAAACGCTAATTCTAACCCTATTTTTGACCCAAAACCCTATTTGAAACTCAAAACCTTATTTCAAACCCTAAACTCTAATTTTGAGCCAAATCCCTAATTTGGACCCAATACCCTAATTTTAACCCCAAACCCTAATTCAAACCTTATTTTTGACCCAAAACCCTTTTTTTTAACTCAAAACCTTAATTCAAACACTAAACCCTAATTTTGACCCAAAACCCAAATTTGGTCCCAAAACCCTAATTCTTATCCTATTTTGACCCAAAACCCTATTTTTAACTCAAAACCCTAATTCAAACCCTAAACCCTAATTTTGACCCTAAACCCAAAATTTGACCCAAAAACCTAATTTTGATCCGTAACCCTAATTTTAACGCAAACCCCTAACTCTAACCCTATTTTGACACAAAACCCTATTTTAAACTCAAAACCTTATTTCAAACCCTAAACCTGACCCAGAACCCTAATTTTGACCCGAAACCCTAATTTTAAACCAAAACCCTAATTCTAACCCTATTTTGACCCAAAACCATATTTTAAACTCAAAACCCTAATTCAAACCCTATTCCCTAATTTTGATCCTAAACCTTAAATTTGACCAGAACCCTAATTTTCCCCAAAATCCTAATTTTAAGCCAAAACCCTAATTCTAACCCTATTTTTGACCCAAACCCCTATTTTAAACTAAAAACCTAATTCAATCCCTAAACCCTAAATTTGACCCAGAACCCTAATTTTGACCCGAAACCCTAATTTTACCCAAAAGCCTAATTCTAACCCTAATTCAAACCCTAAACCCTAATTTTTGTTGGTAGTGGCTACGATCTCAAGAGGGGGGTGAATTGACATATTGAAAACTTTTTCAACAATTTAAAGTAAAACAGTGTGTACTTAAAGAAAATTCGTTTTCACTCAATTTAAATTCCCAAGAATCAGGTAATGGAACAAGTAATGATGTCAAGAAGAATTATAAGAAGTAACAACGGGTTTAACACAGATTGCGGATCAAATATTCAAGTTAACAAGTATTCTTAAAAACTCATTCACAACACACAAGTGCATAAAACAAGTATATGGAGTTTAGAGATGAGAAGAACCACGCAAAACCGATTTATCCTGGTTCGGCTACCTCCTACGGTAATCCTACATCCAGCCCCACACCTCTGTGGTTTTCTCCACTATAATCGGCAATTAGAAAATTCCAATTCTGACAACACAAGGATAACCTCCTTGCTCAAAAATTCACCTGAAAGCATACTTGCTTTTCTATACCCAAGGATCCCTTCTATCCTTGTTCAAGCTTAAGAGATACCCTCTCTTAATCACACTAATTCACGAAAAGAATTGAGTAGAAGAAAGACTCTAAAAGTCTGATATACAAATTGAAGTTCTAACTAATGTCACACTTTTCTCAGAGATGAAGCACTTTTGGAAGCTTTTTGAATCTTTCGTATTTTCACAATTAGAATGAGCAAGGTTGTTGAAAAGTGTTCCTTTGATCCCTCTTTATATAGAAGACAAATTATAGTCGTTGGGATCAATTAAAACAGATTTGGATCTGATTTAACAAAATATGTTTTCTTGATTCTTGTTCTTGAAATGAGGTTCTGTTGGTTCTTGTAGAGTTTGCGTCCTTCTTGAAAATAACCGTTTCCATCTGAAAGAATAGCCAAGTCTATTTGAAGAGTAAAATAATCGCTTGCATCTGAAAGAATAGCCGAGTCTATTTGAAGAGTAAAATATCCGCGTCCATTTGCCACGTCGGCAGACGGGAGTGCTAACACAAGGTAATTGGACGTGCTCCAACTTGTAGACGAGCTTCATATACCATGTCAGTGGACGGAGCTTCTCATTGAGATCTTAGTAAGTCCAAAGCGTGTAACCTTTAGTAGACGAGCTCCATATGCCACTTTTAGTAGACGAGCTCTTCTTGTTACTTCAGTAGACGCGTGCTTCTGTTACTTTCCGTAGACAAGCTCCATGTGCCACATCAGCAGAGGAGCACTTCTCGTTTCTTCAGTAGACGAGCTCTTCTTGTGCCACATCAGCTGACGAACGCTTCTTGTTACTTTTAGTAGACGCGCTCTTCTTGTTACTTTAGTAGACGAGCTATATGTGCCACATCAGCAGACGAGTGCTTCTTATTAATTTTAGTAGACGCGCTCTTCTTATCCCTTCGTTGGACGTCTGCTTATTTCACTTTGTTGGACGTCTGCTTGTTTTACTTTTGTTGGACGTCTGCTTATTTTACTTTTGTTGGACGTCTGCTTGTTTCACTTTGTTGGACGTCTGCTTGTTTTACTTTGTTGGACGTCTGCTTGTTTTACTTTGTTGGATGTCTTGTTGGACGTCTGCTTGTTTTTCTTTGTTGGACGTCTTCTTGTTTTACTTTGTTGGACGTCTGCTTGTTTTGCTTTGTTGGACGTCTGCTCATGAGTGATCTTGCATGTAACTTAACATGTAATAAGTACATAGTCAAAATCAAAAATCTTATGCAAAATACACTTTGTTTGTCATACATCAAAACATGAATGAGGGCTTAGTCTTACAAACTCCCCTTTTTTGATTATGACAAACCTTACCATACTTAACCTTACTTATAAAGAATCAGAGTGCAGATGTTCAGTAAGCATGGTTCTTGAGTCAATTTCATCCTCCCCTGTGTCATTGATGTCTTTCAAAAATCAAGTGTTATCATATCATTGTCATAAAAAAAAATTCATCTTGCATTTATTATAAGTTCAAGTATGTCTTTTCAATGCAGTTCATACTTAGGTATCGGAGAAAAAAATTTACATATCGGGAGAAAAATTTACAAGCAAATGCAAGACAGAATTAATGGTTGTATTGTTCATCTTTGTATGGTTCATCTTTCTCCCCCTTTGTCATTATCAAAAAGAAACTATGGAGAATATTGAAATCAAACTGAAAAACAGCCTTGCATTCATTGATAATAAATCATTTCAGAACTTATGCAATACATCAAAACATCCAAAACACTAAAATAAAAAAAACAGGAATTACAGACACCTAAGGACACTTAGTCTAAACTGAGACTAGATAAAAGCATCTTGCCCATGTCCTTCATAATTTTCAACAACTTGTGCTGCCCCTCTTGCCATATTGACTATATTATCAAAAATAACATATGATATCAATTATTTTGAGGATCAATTATGCCAAGTTCCCTTCTTATAAAGAAGAAACTCTCCTTATTTAGTGGTTTGGTGAATATATCAGCTAATTGCTTCGTTGTATCTATATGTTCAATCACAACATCACCACTTTGAATATGATCCCTGATAAAATGATGCCTAATTTCAATATGCTTGGTTCTTGAGTGCATAATTGGGTTCTTTGTTAGATTAATTGCGCTAGTGTTATCACACTTTATTGGTACATGATCTAGATAAACACCATAGTCAATTAATTGTTGTTTCATCCATAGGATTTGAGCACAACAACTCCCAGCTGCAACATATTTTGCTTCAGTTGTGGATAAGGCCACACTAGTTTGATTTTTACTAAACCAGGACACTAGGGAATTTCCTAATAAATGGCATGTTCCACTTGTGCTCTTCCGATCTAACTTGCATCCCAGTAAAGTCGAGTCGAAATATCCTATTAATGTGCAAGTGGATCCCTTGGGATACCACATCCCCATTTCTTTTGTTCCTAAAAGATACTTCATGATTCTTTTAACTACAGTAAGATGTGATTCTTTAGGATTAGCTTGATACCTTGCACACATACACACACTAAACATTATATCTAGCCTACTTGCAGTGAGATAAAGTAAGGATCCGATAATACCTCTATACTTGGATACATCTATAGATTTACCATGTTCATCTTTGTCCAAGTAGCAGGCTGGACTCATTGGTGTTGCCATTTATCTAGCTTTATTTTTCACAATGGTTTCATTATCATCAAACTTGTTCATAATAAAAATTCATTTGGTTCCAATGGTTGATTCATGATTAATCAAATAACTTTAAACAAAAGGATGTACAATCACAGATTAATAATGATAATTGCAAAAGATATTCAATCAATATTATTTCTTTATTGTTACCCGTAATGTGTTTGGAAAAGCCTCTATCATGATACCAATTTGAGTTCTTGGCCTTCAAACACATCTGCAACACAGAATTTATGTGTGTTCTATAGGTACCCAAATCTGGTTGGCTCCTTTGGTGTTAGTAGCAACATATGTTCCTTTTGGAACCCAAATTTGTTTAATGCCAACATGTATGTTCTTTCTAAGTCTACAAGTAGCAGCTGTATGACCTTTCTTTAGACAATAATAGCATTTAACAAAAGGACTAGTTGAGGAAATAGGTGCAACAAAAAGCTTCTTAAAAGATTTTTCATGTACCATTGGCTTATATCCAATTCAGCTTTGTCATACACACCCTTTTGCTGTCCTAATATGGCATTCAAGTTATCTCTACCCAAAGTAAGCTTAGATAGAGTTGTATTCAGTTTTTCAACTTCCTTTTCTAGTGTAGTGCATTTGGTGCAAATTCAACTAGATGCAAGTAATTGTGAATTTTCAGCTTCTAGTTCTTTAAGCTTTATTTGTAAAGATGCAGAGTCACTACATTGTTTTGCGATGATCTTCCTATAAGATATAAGTTGTTTACCAATTTTAACATATTCTTCATGAAATTCATTAAAAGCATCTTGTAACTCATCATAGGTAGGAGAAGAATCATTTACCTCGGTTTCACTATCACTTTGTTGATTTGCCATGAGACATAGGTTGGCTTCTTCATTTTCAGATTCACTACTAGTGGAATCCATATCATTTTCTTCCCAAGCTATGTATGCTCTTCTATGCTTTCTTCCTTTCTTTTCTTTGTTGTCATTCTTCTCATAATTTTCTTTCTTTTGTAGCTTTGGACATTCATTTTTGTAGTGTCCAAGCTTTCCACATTCAAAGCATTTGATTGTTGAGGAAGAGCTTTCACCTTTGTTCGTGTTCTTTTTGGTAGGAAAACTGAATTGCTTCTTGTTTATATTCTTTTTGATGAATCTTATAAATTTCCTCACAAGCAATCCCATGTCTTCTTCTTGGATTCTTCACTTTCATCAAGGTGTTCATCTTCATCACTTTCTATTGATTCTTTGGAGATATGAGCCTTGAGTGAGAGTCCTTTCTTCTTTTTCTCCTTATCTTCATGACTTTTCAATCTATTGAGTTGCAATTCGTGTTCTTTCAACTTGCCAAATAGAGTAGCAATCTGCATGGTGTCTAGATCCTTTGCTTCAGCAATTACAGTAATTTTTGGTTGCCATTCACGACTCAAACATCTTATTATCTTGTTAATCTTTTTCTCATCTGTGATTGTATGTCCGAGTCCTTCTAGCTATTTCACATTGTGTGTAAACCTCTTTTGCAGTTCATCTATCTCCTCACCATTCTTCATGTGAAAGATTTCATATTCATGGACTAGTGCATTCATTCTGGCTCTTTTCACATCGTTGGTTCCTTCATGAGTGAGTTGAAGAGTATCCCACATTTGCTTTGTCGTTTTGCAATTGGAGACCCTGAAAAACTCATCATAATTCAAAGAAGTTGTTATAATATTTTTTGCCTTAGCATTATAACCAACTCTTCTTTTATCATCGTCATTCCAGTCATCTTTTGGTTTAGTTTGTTTATTTCCCTTAGCATCAAGAATAAATGGAACATAGGGACCATTTTCAACAGCATCTAATACATCTAAACCTGCAGCCTCAAGAAAGATAAGCATTCTCTCTTTCCAATACATGTATTGGGAGCCATTAAAGGCAGGGGGTCTAGTGAGTGAAGCCCCATCACCCAGGATATCATTTATAGCCATCTCTAGAAGCTATTAACCTTTGTAACAAGAGTTTTAGTCCTGATGCCAATTGTTGGTAGTGGCTACGATCTCAGGAGGGGGGGGGGGTGAATTGATATATTGAAAACTTTTTCAACAATTTAAAGCAAAACAGTGTGTTCTTAAAGAAAATTCGTTTTCACTAAATTTTAATTCCCAAGAATCAGGTTATGGAACAAGTAATGATGTCAAGAAGAATTATAAGAAGTAACAACAGGTTTAACACAGATTGCAGATCAAAGATTCAAGTTAACAAGTATTCTTAAAAACTCATTCACAACACATAAGTGCATATAACAAGTATATGGAGTTTAGAGATGAGAAGAACACGCAAAACCGATTTATCCTGGTTTAGCTACCTCCTCTCCGGTAAGCCTACATCCATTGCCACACCTCTGTGGTTTTCTCCACTATAATCAGCAATTACAAAATTCCAATTACAGCAACACAAGGATAACCTCCTTGCTCAAAAATTCACCAGAAAGCACACTTGTTTTTCTATACCCAAGGATCCCTTCTATCCTTGTTCAAGCCTAAGAGATACCCTCTCTTAATCACACTAATTCACGAAAAGAATTGAGTAGTAGATAGACTCTAAAAGTCTGATTATACAAATTGAAGTTCTAACTAATATCACACTTTTCTCAGAGATGAAGCACTTTTGAAAGCTTTTTGAATCTTTTGTATTTTCACAATTAGAATGAATAAGGTTGTTGAAAAGTGTTCCTTTGATCCCTCTTTATATAGAAGACAAATTATAGTCGTTGGGATCAATTAAAACAGATTTGGATCTGATTTAACAAAATATGTTTTCTTGATTCTTGTTCTTGAAATGAGGTTCTGTTGGTTCTTGTAGAGTTTGCGTCTTTCTTGAAAATAACCGTTTCCATATGAAAGAATAGCCAAGTCTATTTGAAGAGTAAAATAATCGCTTGCATCTGAAAGAATAGCCGAGTCTATTTGAAGAGTAAAATATCCGCGTCCATTTGCCACGTCGGCAGACGGGAGTGCTAACACAAGGTAATTGGACGTGCTCCAACTTGTAGACGAGCTTCATATACCATGTCAGTGGACGGAGCTTCTCATTGAGATCTTAGTAAGTCCAAAGCGCGTAACCTTTAGTAGACGAGCTCCATATGCCACTTTTAGTAGACGAACTCTTCTTGTTACTTCAGTAGACGCGTGCTTCATTACTTTCAATAGATGAGCTCCATGTGGCACATCAGCAGACGAGCGCTTCTCGTTTCTTCAGTAGACGAGCTCTTCTTGTGCCACATCAGCAGACGAGAGCTTCTTGTTACTATTAGTAGACGCGCTCTTCTTGTTACTTCAGTAGACGAGCTATATGTGCCACATCAGCAGACGAGCGCTTCTTATTACTTTTAGTAGACGCGTTCTTCTTATCCCTTTGTTGTACATCTGCTTATTTCACTTTGTTGGACGTCTGCTTGTTTTACTTTTGTTGGACGTCTGCTTGTTTTACTTTTGTTGGACGTCTGCTTGTTTTACTTTTGTTGGACGTCTGCTTGTTTCACTTTGTTGGACGTCTGCTTGTTTTACTTTGTTGGACGTCTGCTTGTTTTGCTTTGTTGGACGTCTGCTTCTTTTACTTTGTTGGACGTATTCATGTTTTGCTTTGTTGGACGTCTGCTCATGAGTGATCTTGCATGTAACTTAACACGTAATAAGTACATAGTCAAAATCAAAAATCTTATGCAAAATACACTTTGTTTGTCATACATCAAAACATGAACGAGGGCTTAGTCTTACAATTTTGACCCGAAACCCTAAATTTTAACCCAAAACCCTAATTCGAACCCAAATTCTAACCCTACGCCCAAATTTTGACACAGAACCCTAATTTTAACCCAAAACCCTAATTCTAACACTATTTTTGACCCAAAAACTTATCTTAAACTCAAAACCCTAATTCAAACCCTAAACCCTAATTTGTAGCAAAAACCCTACTTTTGACCCAAAACCTTAATTTTAACCCAGAGCCCTAATTTGGATCCAAAACCCTAATACTAACCCTATTTTTGACCCAAAACCCTATTTCAAACCCTAAACCCTAACTTTGACCATAAACCCAAAATTTGACCCAAAAACCTAATTTTGACTAGAAACCCTAATTTTGACCCAAAACCGTAATTCTAACCTTATTTTTGACCCAAACCCCTATTTTTAACTCAAAACCTAAATTCAAACCCTAAACCCTATGTATGACCCAAAACCCTAATTTTAACCCTAAGCCCTAATTTTGACCTAAAACCCTAATTCTAACCCTATTTTAAACCCTAAACCCTAATTTTGACCCGAAACCCTAATTTTACCCAAAACCCTAATTCTAACCCAAATTCTAGCCCTAAGCCCTAATTTTGACCCAGAACCCTAATTTTAACCCAAAACCCTAATTCTAACCCTATTTTGACCCAAAAACCTATTTTTAACTCAAAACCCTAATTCAAATCCTAAACCCTAATTTGTACCAAAAACCCTAATTTTGACCAAAAACCCTAATTCTAACCATATTTTTGACCCAAAACCCTATTTTTAACTCAAAACCTTAATTCAAACCCTAAACCCTAATTTTGACCCAATACCCAAATTTGGACCCAAAACCCAAGTTTTGACCCAAAACCCTAATTCTAACCCTATTTTTAACTCAAAACCCTTTTTTTAAGTCAACCTTAATTCAAACCCTAAACTCTAATTTTGACCCAAAACCCTAATTTTGACTCAAACCTCTAATTCTAACCTTATTTTGATCCAAAACCGTATTTTTAACTCCAAACCCTAATTCAAACCCTAAACCCTAATTTTAACCCTAAACTCAAAATTTGACCCAAAAACCTAATTTTGACCCGTAACCCTAATTTTAATGCAAAACCCTAATTCTAACCCTAGTTTTGACCCAAAACCCTATTTTAAACTCAAAACCCTATTTCAAGCCCTAAACCCTAAATCTGACCCAGAACCCTAATTTTGACCCGAAACCCTAATTTTAAACCAAAACCCTAATTCTAACCCTATTTTTGACCCAAAACCCTATTTTTAACTGAAAACCTTAATTCAAACCCTAAACTCTAATTTTGACCTAAAACCCTAATTTGGACCCAATACCCAAATTTTAACCCCAAACCCTAATTCTAACCTTATTTTTGACCCAAAACCCTATTTTAAACTCAAAACCCTAATTCAAACCCTAAACCCTAATTTTGATCCTAAACCCTAATTTTAACCCAAAACCCTAATTGTAACCCAATGCCCTAATTTTAACTCAAAACCCTAATTCTAACCCTATTTTTGACCCAAAACCCTATTTTTCACTCAAAACCCTAATTCAAACCCTAAACACTAATTTTGAACCATAACCCTAATTTGGAACCAAAACCCAAATTTTGACCAGAAACCCTAATTTTAACCCAAAGCCAAAACCCTAATTCTAACCCTATTTTAAACTCAAAACCGTATTTCAAACCCTAAACCCTAATTTAGATCCTAAACCCTAAATTTGACCCAGAACCCTAATTTTGACCCGAATCCCTAATTTTCACCCAAAACCCTAATATTAACCCAAAGCCCTAATTTTGACCCAAAACCCTAAATTTAAGGTGGCTTGGGCTTCAGGTCAATAAGATCCGTCAATGAGGCTACAATGTTAAAGTTGAGTTGGAATGTTTCCACCTCTACTGAAGACTGGGTTGTTCTTTGCAGATCTAGGTTCTTCAAAAAGGGTGTGCTTTCGGTTTTCTTTTCTCAGGTCTTCCATTTGGCCTGGTATCAGAAGATATTTTCATTTACTTGAGCAAAACTCCTCTTGGATTCTTGGAGAGGGTGATGAGATTAATTTCTGGAGAGATAGGTGGTTAACCAATGCAACGTCTGTGGTCGATCTCCTTAGCATCCCTCCCCCATGCGGGAAGCTCTACCGTGCGCGAGTTCAGGACTTCATTATTGATGGCAATTGGTTCCTTCCTCTCGAACTGCAATCTAGATTCCCTGCTCTTCTGGATGAGCTGAAGAAAGTAACAATCCCGATTGTAGCTGGCCGAGATCAGAGGGTCTGGTGTTCTTCAGATACGGGTAGCTTGTCTCTCAAGGAAGCTTATAGGTTCCTGAACCCTTCTTCCAATACCCTATATTGGTGCAAACTCATTTGGAAGAGTTTCATTCCACCTTCAAAATCCTTTCTAGTTTGGAGACTGATGCACTCAAAAATGCCAACTGATGATAATCTTAGAGCTAGGGGTTGTGTCATTGTTTCTATCTGCCCACTGTGTTATGCAACTAAGGAGACGGAGAATCATGTTTTCCTTAGCTGTAGTTTCTCATCTGTCCTATGGAGTTGGCTTGGTAGTGCTTTGACTGCGATCTAGACACAGCCTCTGTTGCCTGTCTGTTTGACTGCTGTCGTAGATTCAGCAGTAGCCAAGGCAGGGACATAGTCTTGGCTGCTATTATTAACACAATCTCGGTCATTTGGCTTTGCAGAAATAGTATAAAGTTCAGGAGCAAGGTTTTATCTTCCAGGCATGCCATCAGCCTCATCATGGCAAATACTCACCTAGCGGGCTCATTGTCTAAAGGGACTGCAAACAATTCAATGGATGATTTTAAGGTGGTCAAGTTTTTTTTCTGTGGAGTGTCATGCTCCTAAAGCTGGTGGCATCAAACAGGTGGATTGGCTGCCTCCCTCGATTGGTTAGATAAAATGCAACTCTGATGGATCAGCTAAGGGTTGTCCTGGGTATGCTGCTGCTGGGGGCATTTTCAGGGATTCAAATGGGAGAGTGTTGGGTTGCTTTTCGGAGTTCCTTGGTATAGTTACTGCTCTCCATGCAGAATTTGTAGCCGCAATGATGGGAATTGAATTTGCCCAGCAGAAGGGTTGGTCCTCTTTGTGGGTTGAATGCGATTCAAAGGTGGTGGTTGACGCTTTCATCTTTAACAGGAAAGTCCCTTGGCAGCTTCATAACAGATGGGAAAATTGCAAAGTCCTTTGTAGAGGCATGTTCTTCCGGGTGACTCACATTTATAGGGAAGGAAATAGTTGTGCAGATGGTTTAGCTAATTATGGTGTGGCAAGCCATTGTTCTAACTGGTGGGACACTGTCCCTGACTTTATTAGGGATGAATCTATTCGAAATAGTATTGGCTTGCCTAACTATAGGTTCAGTTGATTGTTTTTCCCTCATGGGTTTTGGTTTGTTGTCCCCCCATGCTTTTCCTTGTAATCTTTTTTATTTTCAATCTATGTTGGCTTTGCGCATATGATTGTTAGTAGTTGGGGTGCCAACCTAGCTGGGATGCCTTCTTCAATAGTGATGCCTTAGCATGCCATAGCCTTTATTAAAAAAACCCAAAACCCTATTTTTAACTCAAAACCCTAATTCAAACCATAAACGCTAATTTTGACCCAAAACCCTAATTTTGACCCAAAACCCTAATTATAACCCAAAACCCTAATTTTAAACCAAAGCCCTGATTTTGACCCAAAACCCTAATTCTAACCCTATTTTTTACCCAAAACCCAATTTTAACCTCAAAACCCTATTTCAAACCCTAAACCCTAACTTTGACCATCAACCCAAAATTTGACCCAAAAACCTAATTTTAACTCGAAACCCTAATTTTAACCCAAAACCCTAATTCTAACCATATTTTTGACCCAAAACCCTACTTTAACTCAAAACCTTAATTCAAACCCTAAACCCTAATTTTGACCCAAAACCCAAATTTGAACCCAAAACCATATTTTAAACTCAAAACCCTAATTCAAACCCTAAACCCTAATTTTGATCCTAAACCTTAAATTTGACCCAGAACCCTAATTTTTCCCAAAACCCTAATTTTAACCCAAAACCCTAATTCTAACCCTATTTTTGACCCAAAACCCTATTTTAAACTCAAAACCTAATTCAAATCCTAAACCCTAAATTTGAACCCTAATTTTGACCGAAACCCTAATTTTACCCAACAGCCTAATTCTAACCCTAAAACCTAATTTTGACCCATAACCCTAATTTTGACCCGAAACCCTAATTTTCCCCAAAATCCTAATTGTAACACAAATTCTAACCCTAAGCCCTAATTTTGACACAGAACCCTAATTTTAACCCAAAACCCTAATTCTAACCCTATTTTGACCCAAAACCCTATTTTAAACTCAAAACCCTAATTCAAACCCTAAACCCTAATTTTGATCCTAAACCTTAAATTTGACCCATAACCCTAATTTTTCCCAAAACCTTAATTTAAACCCAAAACCCTAATTCTAACCCTATTTTTGACCCAAAACCCTATTTTTAACTCAACCTTAATTCAAACCCTAAACTCGAATTTTGACCCAGAACCCTAATTTTGACACGAAACCCTAATTTTATCCAAAATCCAAATTCTAACCCTAAGCCCTAATTTTGACACAACCCTAATTTTAACCCGAAACCCTAATTCTAACCCTATTTTTGCCCCACAAACATATCTTTAACTCAAAACCCTAATTCAAACCCTAAACCCTAATTTGTACCAAAAACCCTAATTTTGACCCAAAACATTAATTTTAACCCAGAGCCCTAATTTTGACCCAAAACCCTAATACTAACCCTATTTTTAACCCAAAACCCTAATCTAAACTCAAAACCCTATTTCAAACCCTAAACCCTAACTTTGACCATAAACCCAAAATTTGACCCAAAAACCTAATTTCGACTCGAAACCCTAATTTTAAAACAAAACCCTAATTCTAACCTCATTTTTGACCCAAAACCCTATTTTTAACTCAAAACCTTAATTAAAACCCTAAACCCTAATTTTGACCCAAAACCCAAATTTGGACCCAAAACCCAAGTTTTGACCCAAAACCCTAATTCTAACCCTATTTTGACCCAAAACCCTATTTTAAACTCAAAACCCTAAACCCTAATTTTGATCCTAAACCTTAAATTTGACCCCAGAACCATAATTTTTTCCAAAACCCTAATTTTAACCCAAAACCCTAATTCTAACCCTATTTTTGACACAAAACACATTTTAAACTCAACCTAATTCAAACCCTAAACCCTAATTTGTTCCAAAAACCCTAATTTTGACCCAAAACTTTAATTTTAACCCGGAGCCCTATTTTGACCAAAAACCCTATTTTACCCAAAAGTCTAATTCTAACCCTAATTCCAACCCTAAACCCTAAATTTGACCCAGAACCCTAATTTTGACCCAAACCCTAATTTTACCCAAAAGTCTAATTCTAACCCTAATTCAAACCCTAAACCTAATTTTGACCCAGAACCCTAATTTTGACCTGAAACCCTAAATTTTAACTCAAACCCCTAAATTTTACCCTAATTTTGACCCAAAACCCTATTTCAAACCTTAATCCCTAATTTTGACCCTAAACCCTAAATCTGACCCAAAACCCTAATTTTAAACCAAAACCCGAATTCTATCCCTATTTTTGACCCAAAACCCTATTTGTAACTCAAAACCTTAATTCAAACCCTAAACTCTAATTTTGAGCCAAAACTTTAATTTGGGCCCAATACCCAAATTTTAACCCCCAAACCCTAATTCTAACCTTATTTTTGACCCAAAACCCTATTTTTATCTCAAAACCTTAATTCAAACCCTAAAGCCTAATTTTGACCCAAACCCCAAATTTGGACCCAAAACCCAAGTTTTGACCCAAAACCCTAATTCTAACCCTATTTGGACCCAAAACCCTATTTTTAACTCAAAACCCTAATTCAAACCCTAAACCCTAATTTTGACCCTAAACCCAAAATTTGACCCAAAAACCTAATTTTGACCCGTAACCCTAATTTTAACGCAAACCCCTAATTCTAACCCTGTTTTTACCCAAAACTCTATTTTAAACTCAAAACCCTATTTCAAACCCTTAACCCTAAATCTGTCCCAAAACCCTAATTTTGACTCCAAACACTAATTTTAAACCAAAACCCTAATCCTAACCCTATTTTTGACCCAAAACCCTATTTTTAACTCAAAACCTTAATTCAAACCCTAAACTCTAATTTTGACCCAAAACCCTAATTTGGACCCTATACCCAAATTTTAACCCCAAACCCTAATTCTAACCTTATTTTTGACCCAAAACCCTATTTTAAACACAAAACCCAAATTCAAACCCTAAACCCTAATTTTGATCCTTAACCCTAAATTTGACCCAGAACCCTAATTTTTCCCAAAACCCTAATTTTTACCCAAAACCCTAATTCTAACCCTATTTTGACCCAAAACCCTATTTTAAACTCAAAACCTAATTCAAACCCTAAACCCTAATTTGGACCCTAAATTTGACCCAGAACCCTAATTTTGACCCAAAACTCTAATTTTACCCAAAAGCCTAATTCTAACCCTAATTCAAACCCTAAACCCTAATTTTGACCCAGAACCCTAATTTTGACTCGAAACCCTAATTTTAAACCAAAACCCTAAATTTAACCCAAAACCCTAATTTTAACCCAAAGCCCTAATACTAACCCTATTTTTAACCCAAAACCCTATTCTAAACTCAAAACCCTATTTCAAACCCTAAACCCTAACTTTGACCATAAACCCAAAATTTGACCCAAAAACCTAATTTCGACTCGAAACCCTAATTTTAAAACAAAACCCTAATTCTAACCTCATTTTTGACCCAAAACCCTATTTTTAACTCAAAACCTTAATTAAAACCCTAAACCCTAATTTTGACCCAAAACCCAAATTTGGACCCAAAACCCAAGTTTTGACCCAAAACCCTAATTCTAACCCTATTTTGACCCAAAACCCTATTTTAAACTCAAAACCCTAAACCCTAATTTTGATCCTAAACCTTAAATTTGACCCCAGAACCATAATTTTTTCCAAAACCCTAATTTTAACCCAAAACCCTAATTCTAACCCTATTTTTGACACAAAACACATTTTAAACTCAACCTAATTCAAACCCTAAACCCTAATTTGTTCCAAAAACCCTAATTTTGACCCAAAACTTTAATTTTAACCCGGAGCCCTATTTTGACCCAAAACCCTATTTTACCCAAAAGTCTAATTCTAATCCTAATTCCAACCCTAAACCCTAAATTTGACCCAGAACCCTAATTTTGACCCAAACCCTAATTTTACCCAAAAGTCTAATTCTAACCCTAATTCAAACCCTAAACCTAATTTTGACCCAGAACCCTAATTTTGACCTGAAACCCTAAATTTTAACTCAAAACCCTAAATTTTACCCTAATTTTGACCCAAAACCCTATTTTAAACCCAAAACCCTATTTCAAACCTTAGTCCCTAATTTTGACCCTAAACCCTAAATCTGACCCAAAACCCTAATTTTAAACCAAAACCCGAATTCTATCCCTATTTTTGACCCAAAACCCTATTTGTAACTCAAAACCTTAATTCAAACCCTAAACTCTAATTTTGAGCCAAAACTTTAATTTGGGCCCAATACCCAAATTTTAACCCCCAAACCCTAATTCTAACCTTATTTTTGACCCAAAACCCTATTTTTATCTCAAAACCTTAATTCAAACCCTAAAGCCTAATTTTGACCCAAACCCCAAATTTGGACCCAAAACCCAAGTTTTGACCCAAAACCCTAATTCTAACCCTATTTGGACCCAAAACCCTATTTTTAACTCAAAACCCTAATTCAAACCCTAATTTTGGCCCTAAACCCAAAATTTGACCCAAAAACCTAATTTTGACCCGTAACCCTAATTTTAACGCAAACCCCTAATTCTAACCCTGTTTTTTACCCAAAACTCTATTTTAAACTCAAAACCCTATTTCAAACCCTTAACCCTAAATCGACCCAACACCCTAATTTTGACTCCAAACACTAATTTTAAACCAAAACCCTAATCCTAACCCTATTTTTGACCCAAAACCCTATTTTTAACTCAAAACCTTAATTCAAACCCTAAACTCTAATTTTGACCCAAAACCCTAATTTGGACCCTATACCCAAATTTTAACCCCAAACCCTAATTCTAACCTTATTTTTGACCCAAAACCCTATTTTAAACACAAAACCCAAATTCAAACCCTAAACCCTAATTTTGATCCTTAACCCTAAATTTGACCCGAACCCTAATTTTTCCCAAAACCCTAATTTTTACCCAAAACCCTAATTCTAACCCTATTTTGACCCAAAACCCTATTTTAAACTCAAAACCTAATTCAAACCCTAAACCCTAATTTGGACCCTAAATTTGACCCAGAACCCTAATTTTGACCCAAAACTCTAATTTTACCCAAATGCCTAATTCTAACCCTAATTCAAACCCTAAACCCTAATTTTGACCCAGAACCCTAATTTTGACTCGAAACCCTAATTTTAAACCAAAACCCTAAATTTAACCCAAAACCCTAATTTTAACCCAAAGCCCTAATTTTGACCCAAAACCCTAATTCTAACCCTACTTTTGACCCAAAATCCTATTTTTAACTCAAAACCCTAATTCAAACCATAAACCCTAATTTTGATACTAAACCCAAAAATTGACCCGAAGCCCTAATTTTAACCCGAAACCCTAATTCTAACCCTATTTCTGACCCAAAAACCTATTTTTAACTCAAAACCCTAATTCAAACTATAAACCCTAAGTTTGACCCTGTGACACCCTAACCTGGGTCATCACATGGTTACCCGTTAATCTCATAGCGGAAATAAAACTTAATTTGCTGGTTGCTTTCGGAAAATAATGTTTTCTCAATGTTTCTCTTTTCAAAATATGGTGATAAAATTTTTTCTTCTTTTTAACCTCATAACAACAACAACGTAATCAAACCACACTTAAATACATAATGTATATAAGTCATACAACTATACTGCCTCATATGTTTTCTCACCTAGATCATTATCAGTTTAGTTTATTCTCAAAATTTAATATAACACAATAGGACCTAACCAGTCGTAGCTAACAGACGCTACAACCGATGGAAGCAGCAACAGCATGCCCCGAACTAGACAGCCTTCTTGTCGAGATTATACCCCTTGTGCGGCTCTGATATGTTTGTTAGGGTGAGACGCCAATATATGGATTTAACACAATAACCGCATGCGCGACTCAAAGGAAAGCATATAAACACACACACACACACACACACACACACACACACACACATATATATATATATGTGTATATTCATACAACATCAGTTCTTAAATAAACAAGTAGTCATCATTGGGTTTCATACCCGAAACATCATCGTTTGAAAAACTATGTATGTACACTTCAATAATCGTCATCTAACTTTTTCCTAATCTCCGGAGATCACAACACCGCGTAAATGAGCTGATCAAGCTCGATAGCCAGGTATATTAGGCACTTCGTGGCATGGAATACTTTATTCATCAAAGCACCATACATACTTCGTAGGATGGAATACCTTATTCATCAAGGCACCATACATAACTTCGTAGCCCAAATACCCTATCATTAAGGTATCCGACATAGGACGTGGGCACGTCTGCCAATGCATGTATATAAAACATTTTGTTCTCATCGTTTTCTTCGTGTATAATCTTTCCTTTGCCAAAGCTCAAAAGCTTACGACCAACGTACTTTTCAATGTCTTAAAGTCTTTTATTAACAACACAGGACACACAGTCCAAGTGCTTAGTCACGAAACCCTAAACCGATGCACCAGTCTTAGGCTCGCGGATATGGAACTCACGTTTTCCACATCAACTTAGGACACACAGTCCACAAAATCGTTGCAGGACACTCAGTCCAATGACACAGATCCCTGATCTACGTGTCCACAGAACACTAGAACCCCGACCTCTAGGTTCCTAGGTTCGTTTATCTGCTTGTAAAACATTTCGCTCAGTGAAAAACAAATACAAAACAAAAGCTCCGAAAAACTTATCCAAGTTTAACAGAATAATTTTACTGAATAAAAGTTCTCCTACAGAAATCCTTTTCTGTTAAAATGTTGATAAAACCTGAAAATCATTGATAAATTCTTTTATTTTCCGATTATCTCATTTTTGAAAATAATTCTCAATAAAAGTCAACTTCCAAAAAGTATTTACTAATTAAACTCATAAATTCATAATAATAAAATAATTAATTTTCTCAAAATAAATCAATAAAATTCTGTTTATTACTTAAATAATTTATGTGTCAGATGTAATTGTTATGACTGCTATATAACGTTATTTTCGGAACTTAATCACTTTAAATAACATTTTATAATAAAATTGAATTTATTTTGTAAAAATTAGAGCCTGTGAAAAATTTCACAGTTTCGCCCTTACTGTGACTCATAAATTGGTCTTACACTAATAAATCATTAAAATAATAATATTTTCAATTAATCCTTATTTTCTCAAACAATTATTTTAAATCATAATATCTTCCAATATCTCTCAATTAAACATTGAATATTCTTCGTATATCTTCTTAAAGCTTTTACCTCATTTAATTAATTGAGCACTGACCAATGTCAGGCTTCTCAAACAACAATCAGCCACAATATCACAAAAATATTTCCAGGCAGATCATGCATCACAACACTTTTTAATATAATTACATATAAACATTTTAAAGCAAATCAACCATCACATGTAAAAATAACATAACTTAAACAACTTGAACCAAATTAAACAAGCACCACAACCACCGATAAATAATATAGACCACACACTAATCACATACAGTTATTGGAAAAAATCCCTCAGGTAAGCTCCCCTTACCTCTTGGAGACTCGAACTAACGGTTTCAAACAATCTCCCGATTTGATCTGGTTTCCTCCGTCGGCTTTAGGTCAAACCAACCCGATCGATTCCTTCATAAGCAATTGCAACCAAAATAAATCAAAATCAAACAACAACACACTTAAATCAAGAGGGTTAGGGTTCGGCCTCTTCTAAAATTCTAGGTTAGGAAAGTTAAAAATTTTCTAACTTAGGGATTTATGATCCTTAAGCAACTTAAACATGATTAAGCACTTAATCCAAAATCACGAACTAAGAACTTTGAATGAAACTCATCTAGCTCCAAGAACTAGGGTTTTCGGTTCTCACAATACCAAAAGGCTAGGTATTTTGAAATCTTCTCAACTCTTGGATTCAACAAACATACATAACATAAAGTTGGATTTAAGTGTCACAAGACAACTTTGAATAAAAAAAAAATTCATCCAACAACAAAAATTAGGGTTTCGGCCCTTTTGAAACAAATAAGCTAGGGTTTGATTTTTGGTTCTCAAATCACTTGTATACAATAGCTATCATGATATCAAGAGATTAAATCATGAATCATGGCTTAAAGTTGAAACAAAATCCAAGAACACCTATTTGACATAAGTTCGGCCTAGCTTAGAAAAATAGGGAAGAAATTTCTCATGACAACCTGCTTCAAGACGATGAATATAGAGATGATTATGAAATCATAGCAATTGGTTTCATGTCAAAAGGATTTTTCTAGAATTAGTTATGGATTTTTGAAGTTAGCTTCATGAACTTTGAAACAAAATGAAGAACATGATGAACACAAGCATAAATCCATAAAAGTTGTGAAGAGAAAGGATTTAAATGACAAGATGAAGAGTTGTTACCTCTTGATGATCAAATAAAATGATGATTTGGATGGTGTTCTTCACAAAATCACCTTGATGTTCTAAGTGTTCTTCAGAAGTTTAGAGAGAAAGATGAAGATGATGAGGATTTAGAGCAGTTTCGGTAATTTGGATATATCTCCCAATATACTTGTCCGTTTTTGATGATCTTTATGTCGTTGGAAAGAAGAGAGAAAGCGGAACAACTTTCATGTAGAAAGTTTTCCGAGATTCATAACTGAAAATGGTCAGAATCTCTATGAAAAATCTGGCGAGTATGAACACCTTTGGTTGTTCTTGGAGTTCTTAAGAGAAAAGCTTGAACTTTGGAGAGAAATGGCATAAAATGAAATGAATAAATTGCCTAAGTGTGTTATGATGAAGGAGCCGTGGGTTTTGGGGGGTAATTTGGTCAAAAATTACAATGGCATGGCTTGCAAAATTCATGGAAAGCTAGGGGTAAAATCGTCATTTCCATGCAAAAATATCCTAATGTCATAAATGCGCCATTATGGCCATTATGACTCGGATAAGATCGTCATAAATGCTCGTCACATCAGTCACATCAGTCATCTCAGCTCCGTTACTGACTTCCTGATTCATCTGACTCATGTTTTCCTAGAGATATCTCGACGTTTTCGCCCACAACAAATATTATATTATATTTTTATCCTAAATTTTTCAAAACTTCCAGTATCGTAGCAAATACGGTAAAACCATTATTCATCTCGTTCACGATTTAAAATTAGGTTTTCTGAGCAGTAAACTTTTACTGTCAGTGAAAACGCAGAAAAAGGCAGACCGGTTTCCGTCAGAATTTTAAACCAAAAACTTTCCCGTTACCCTATGAAAATTAATATAACATGGAAATGACCTTGGTTTATCCAAAATCATTTTCTAAGTCACGGATAAAAATATATTTTGATATATATTTATTACCGATATTAGAAAACAGCAAAAAGTCGGTGTGTTACAGACCTAAAACCCTAATTTTAACGCAAAGCCAAAATTTTGACCTAAAACCCTAATTCTAACCCTATTTTTGACCCAAAACCCTATTTCAAACCCTAAACCCTAAATTTGACCCTGAACCCTAAATTTTGCCCCGAACCCTAATTTTGACCCAAAACCCTTTTCTAAAACATAGCCCTAATTTTGACCCAGAACCCTAATTTTAACCCAAAACCCTAATTCTAACCCTAAATTTGACCCAAAAACCTATTTTTAACGCAAAACCCTAATTCAAACCCTAAACCCTATTTTATAACAAACACCCTAATTTTGACCCAAAACCCTAATTTTAACCCAGAGCCATAATTTTGACACAAAACCCAAATTCTAACCTTATTTTTGACCCAAAACCCAATTTTAAACTCAAAACCTAATTCAAACTTTAAACCCTAATTCAAACCCTAAACCCTAATTTTGATCCTAAACACTAATTGTAACCCAAAGCCATAATTTTGACCCAAAGCCCTATTTTAAACACAAAACCCTAAATCAAACCCTAAACCCTAATTTTGATCCTAAACCTTAAATTTGACCCAGAACCCTAATTTTTTCCATAACCCTAATTTTAACCCCAAAACCCTAATTCTAACCCTATTTTTGACCCAAAACCCAATTTAAAACTCAAAACCTAATTCAAACACTAAACCCTAAATTTGACCCAGAACCCTAATTAACCCTAATTCAAACCCTAAACCCTAATTTTGACCCGAAACCCTAAATTTTAACCCAAAACCCTAATTTTAACACTATTTTGGACCCAAAACCCTATTTTAAACTCAAAACCTAATTCAAACCCTAAACCCTAATTTGTACCCATAACCCTAAATTTGACCCAGAACCCTAATTTTGACCCGAAACCCTAATTTTACCCAAAAGCCATATTCTAACTCTAATTCAAAGCCTAAACCCTAATTTTGACCCAGAACCTTAATTTTGACCCGAAACCCTAATTTTAAACCAAAACCCTAACTTTAACCCAAAGCCCTAATTTTGACCCAAAACACTAATTCTAACCCTATTTTTGACCCAGAACCCTATTTTAAACTCAAAACCCTATTTCAAACCCTAACCCCTAACTTTGACCATAAACCCAAAATTTGACCCAAAAACCTAATTTTGACTCGAATTCTAACCCTAAGCCCTAATTTTGACCCAGAGCCCTAATTTTGACTCGAATTCTAACCCTAAGCCCTAATTCTAACCCTAAGCCCTAATATTCTCTTCGAAGTTACCACGGCCGTTTAACACGACCACCTCTACGGCCTCTGCCACAGCCGTGTCCACGTCCACCTTCTGGTTCCATAACTGACCTACAAGACGCAATCAGTTAAATGGCAACCAGAAACTGAAACGTATACTTACGTGTTTAAAACACATTACTTCTAAGAAGCAATTCAATCAATGTACCATCTACTATCCATGGTTTCTCATGCTCCTCGTGAATCTTAGAGTAAACGAGAACATCATCGATGAAGATGATGACTAACTTATCAAGAAATGGACGAAAATTCTATTTCTTGAAGCCTAACTCAACTAACTTCGTTGGCGATATCCTACACAAAGCGGTTGAGATCTGGCTAAATCTAGAAACTAGATCAATCAGAAACTCAACATCCATCCGTCCGCACAAACTTGGGACATTCTCAGAAAATTTTCCCCAAAATTTTTTAATAACAGGTACCTTATTCAAATGTCTGATACCGTCCTAAGGGATAAACGAATGTATCAACATGAACATAAGTTCCCTTTACTAAACAAGAGATCTCTCAAGGTCTCAACCCAATCAGAACCCATGAAACATACTTACTTGTGTGTCAACACACATTGTTTCAACCAAGAAACAATTCAAACAAGGTTCAACCAGAGATCACACAACAAAACCTAACAGACCTATTCCCCAAGGTTTCCCGAAAGACTCGACCAGCTCTGATACCACTAATGTGACACCCCAATTTCAGGGTATCACATTTACGTAACTTATTTCGGAAATACACTCAATAAAATAATGTTGCTGGTTGCTTTCGGAAAAATATAATTTTCTAGTTACTTATCCCTTTCAAAATTGGTGATAAAATCTTTTTTCGTTTTCTTTTACTCCATATACAACCCAATCACCATTAACATAGTATAAATAGGTATCATAAGAATTTTACACTTAGACCTTCACATAACAGGTCATCTCCCGAAATCATAACATACGAAAATAAAGACGTAATTGTACCGTAGTGGTAATCTGGAATTACAACTCAAAAGAATGACTCTCAATAGCCAAACATCCAGACTAACCAAGTACCACTACTTTATAAGACACCAAAAGTCCTATAGCTGGTCAGTACTATTAATTACTGTTGGGAAGACCACCATAGTTCTCCCAACCTATCGAAATATCTGGTGAGGATACCTCTACTTCCGAACTATGGAAGTATCAAAACATATAAACTCCTAATCTACCGTAAAGCGGTAAGAAATCAGATATGCGGTAAACATGTCTCCACAGTCAAAGTCTGGTACGTACTTGATGTAGGTACTGAATCATCACCCTCGTGATATTCCCACTAACGAATACTTCTTCCAGTATCTCGTAGTTAAGTCCTCGAACAACTCAGTGAATTCTTCGCTTCATCCGTATTAGTGTACCAAAGTACTACCTTAGTATAAAATAAACCTGATATATTTGTAAGGGTGAGTTTCCAATATATGAGTTTTAATAAGACAACCCCATGCACGACTCTCAAATAGCATATACCAAATAATCACAAGATAATAACATTAATTCAAACAGTAGAATGATTTAATTCACAGGGCTTCATGCCCGGCAGTCATCGTCATTTTATAAAAATGCATGACACTTCTATGTTCAATCTCTAATTTTAATACCTAATCTCCGGAGATCCCACAACTTTCTGTTTCGTTTCAAGCTGATCAGGCTCCGCACATGGCACATTGTAAAAACGAACAAAACAATGCCCAAGAAAAATCACTGGTGCACATCCCCATTCCCGTTAGGATGCTCATGCAAAGCAATGACACTATTCCCCCATTCCCGTTAGGGAATAGCTGCACACATATTCAATCTGGACACACAGTCCTATAAATTTGGACACACAGTCCTATAAAAGATACATTGATCCACTCCGGAACTCAATGATCATCATCACCTGACACGTCTGCCATATACATTGATCCACTCTGGATTCAATGCCCATTTACATGACAATTGCCATTGAATGCATGAGAAAAACTTTTATTCTCGTTTTGTTTTCTTTGTCGTAATAATCTTTCCTTGTCGAAGCACAAAGCTTAACGACCATGCTTAATTTTTTTAATTAAGACTTTTCACTTAAAACAAATACAGAACACACAGTCCAAATATTTTAATCTCAACCACGAGGACACACAGTCAGAATGCTCAATCACGAGGCCCTTAAACCGATGCACCAGTTTTAGGCTCGCGAATATGGAACTCACACTTTCCACATCAATTTAGGACACACAGTCCAAAAACAAAACTTTACAGGACACTCCGTCCCATGACAGATCCTTGATCTTACGTGTCCATACAATACTAGAACCCCGACGTCTCGGTTTCTAGGCTTATTTATCTGTTTGTAAAACATTTCGCTCAGTGAAAAACAAATACAAAACAACAGCTCTGAAAACTTATCCAAGTTTAACGGAATAACTTCACTGAATAAAATATTTTTACAGAAATCCTTTTTCTGTTAAAACGTTGATAAAATCCGAAAATCATTGATAAATCTCTTTATTTCTAATTGTTTCACTTCAAAAATTAATTCTCAATAAAGGTCAACTTAAAAAAAAATTAATAATAATAAAATTTAATAATTATTTTTTGAATATTTAAATAACTAATATTAAATATTTAATAATATTAAATAAATAATATTAAATAACTTGTATCATTTCTCTGTCAGAAGTAATTGTTCTGACTGCTATAAACATTATTTTCAGAACTTAATCACTTTAAATAACATTTTATAATAAAATTGAATTTATTATATAAAAATTAGAGCCTGTGAAAAATTTCACGGTTTCGCCCTTACTAGGGCTTATTTACAAAGTTTCAAAAAATTATTTTTAAAATAATAATTTTTTTCATTTTTCTCAAAATCTCCCAAATTAATCCCTCTGATTAATTATCCAAGCTTATTAAGTTTTTATTTAATTAAAATTTTTAACACTGACTAATGTCAGGTTACTCAGTCCAACACTCAACAGCAGATAAATTCCAATCACATAATAGCATGGCATACATCAATTCATGACATGCATCACAATTATAATATAAACAAATAATCATAATCATGTAAGTCCACACATCACATCAATTCAATTACTCAGATAAACATCACATCAATCTAACAATTTATAGTAAACAATATAATATAATAAAATATTTCATACAGAAAATTAATAAATGACTCCACAAATAAGCATGAGATTATCTTACACTCCTCAGGCATACCCCCCTTACCTCTTGAAGATTTAACTACAGTTCCTGTTAATCTCCTGATCCCGATCCGATTTCTCTCCGTCAGCGTAAATCAGTTAACTCGGTTGTTTCCTTCAAACGAATTGCAACCAAAATAAATCAAATCAAACAACAATACACTTGGCTCATGGAGGTCAGGGTTCGGTTTCAACCAATTTTCTAGGTTAGGAAAATTAAAATTTGGTTAACTTAGGGATTAATGATCCATAAGTTACTTAAGCATGATTAAACACTTAAACCATGATTATGAACCAAGAACATGAACTAAAACTCATCTAATTCTAAGAACTAGGGTTCGGTTTTCTCAAGATTCATAGGCTAGAAATTTTAAAATTTCTTCAACTCTTGGATTTAATCAACATACAAAGTTTAGAGTTGGATTCAAGGATTACAAACAACTTTTGAATCACAAAACCATCAAGTGCTCATACCTAGGGTTTCGGTTTTTGAAGAAACAAATAGGTTAGAGTTTGATTTTTGATCTTCTATATACTTACATACAAGAACTATCAAGATACAAAAGGATTGAATCATGAATCAAGACATGAAAATGAAACAAAACCTATGAACACAACATTTACCTAGGTTCGGCCAAGTCCAGAAATTAGGGAAAGAAATTTCTCATGATCTTATGCTTCTAGATGATGAAAATAGAGATGATTATAAGATCATAGCAATTGGTTTCATGTCAAAAGGATTTTTCTAGAATTAGTTATGAATTTTTGAATCTAGTTCCATGAACTTTAAGTAAATGAAGAACATATTGATTTAAGCCATAGATCTACAAAATTTGTGAAGAGAAATGATTTAAATGACAAGATAAGAAGTTGTTACCTCTTTATGATTCAAGGAAAGAAAGATTTAGATGATGTTCTTCACAAATTTCTCATGGTGTTCTTGAGAAACTTAGAGAAGAAGATGAAGATGATGAGGGTTTAGAACAGTTTTAGTAATTTGGGTATATCTCTCAACATACTTGTCTGTTTTGGATGATATTTATGTCGTTGGAAAGAAGAGAGAAAGATGAACAACTTTCATGTTGAAAGTTTTTCGAGATTCAGAATAGAAAATGGTCAGAATTGCTAGGCAAAATCTGACGAATTATGAACACTTTGGAGTTCTTAAGGCAAAAGCTTAGGTTTTCAAGAAGAAAAACATGGAAATGGAAGAAAAATGCCTTAAATGAAGAAGACAATGTTGGAGCCGTGGGTTTTGGGTAACATTTGATCAAATTTTCCAATGGCATGGCTTGTAATTGTCATAAAAAGACAAGGGTAAAATGGTCATTTCATAACAAAAATTCCTTTTGCCATAAATGTGCCATTATGCCCATTATGACTCGGATAAGCTCGTCATAAATGCTCGTCAAGTCGGTCAAATCCATCATCTCAGCTACGTTGCCGACTCCTCGATTCATCTGGCGCAAGCTTTTCCTAGAGACAATCTCGACGTATACGCCCGCAACAAATATAATATTTTAATTTTTTTACCAAAATTTTCAAAAATTCCAGTATCGTAGTAAATACGATAAAAACATTTTTCATCTCGTTCACGAGTTAAAATTAGGTCTTCTGAGCAGTAAACTTTTACTGTCAGTGAAAATGCAGAAAACGGCAGACCGGCTTCCATCTGAGTTTTCAACCAAAAACTTCCCCGTAACCTTATGAAAATAAGTATAACAAGGAAATGACCTTGGTTTATCCAAAATCATTTTCTAAGTCTCAGATAAAAATATATATTCATATATTTATTACCGATATTACGAAGCATCGAAAATCGGGGTGTTACACAAAACCCTATTTTAAACTCAAAACCCTATTTCAAACCCAAAACCCTAAATCTGACCCAGAACCCTAAACTCTAATTTTGACCCAAAACTCTAATTTTGACCCCAAACCTTAATTCTAACCCTATTTTGACCCAAAACCCTATTTTTAACTCAAATCCCTTTTTCAAACCCTAAACCCTAATTTTGACCCTAAACCCAAAATTTGACCCAAAAACCTAATTTTGACCCGAAACCCTAATTTTGAACCACAACCCAAATTTTAACCCAAATTTTAATTTTGACCCAAAACCCTATTTCTAATCCTATTTTTGACCCAAAATCCTATTTTTAACTAAAAACCCTAATTGAAACCCTAAACCCTAATTTTGACCCTAAACCAGAAATTTGACCAGAACCCCTAATTTTAAACCAAAACCCTAATTCTAACCCTATTTCTGACCCAAAAACCTTTTTTTAACTCAAAAACCTAATTCAAACCCTAAACCCTATGTTTGACCCAAAACCCTAATTTTAACACAAAGCCCTAATTTTGACCAAAAACCCTAATTCTAACACTATTTTTGACCCAAAACCCTATTTTAAACTCAAAACCATATTACAAACCCTAAACCCTAATTTTGACCCTAAACCCTAAATTTGACCCCGAATCCTAATTTTGACCCGAAACCCTAATTTTACCTAAAATCCTAATTCTAACCCAAATTCTAACCCTAAGCCCTAATTTAGACACACACCCAAATTTTAACCCAAAACCATAATTGTAACACTATTTTGACCCAAAAACATATCTTTAACTCAAAACCCTATTTCAAACCCAAAACCCTAACTTTGACCATACACCCAAAATTTGACCCAAAAACCAAATTTTGACTCGAAATCCTAATTTTAACCCAAAACCCTAATTCTAACCTTATTTTTGACCCAAAACCCTATTTTTAACTCAAAACCATAATTCAAACCCTAAACCCTAATTTTGACCCAAAACCCAAATTTGGACCCAAAACCCAAGTTTTGACCCAAAACCCTAATTCTAACCCTATTTTGACCCAAAACCCTATTTTAAACTCAAAACCCTAATTCAAACCATAAACCCTAACTTTGATCCTAAACCTTAAATTTGACCCACACCCCAAATTTTTCCCAAAACCCTAATTTTAACCCAAAACCAAAATTCTAACCCAATTTTTGACCCAAAACCCTATTTTAAACTCAACCCTAATTTTGATCATAAACCTTAAATTTGACCCAGAACCCTATTTTTTCCCAAAACCCTAATTTTAACCCAAAACCCTAATTCTAACCCTATTTTAAACTCAAAACCTAATTCAAACCCTAAACCCTAATTTTGACCCAGAACCCAAATTTTGACCTAAAACTCTAATTTTATCCAAAATCCTAATTCTGTTCCAAAATCTAACCCTAAGCCCTAATTGGGACACAACCCTAATTTTAACGCAAAACCCTAATTCTAACCCTATTTTTGCCCCAAAAACATATCTTTAACTCAAAACCCTAATTCAAACCCTAAACCCTAATTTGTACCAAAAACCCTAATTTTGACGCAAAACCTTAATTTTAAACCAGAGCCCTAATTTTGACCCAAAACCCTGATTCTAACCCTATTTTGACCCACAAACCTATTTTAAACTCAAAACCCTAATTTTGATCCTAAACCTTAAATTTGACCCAGAACCCTATTTTTTCCCAAAACCCTAATTTTAACCCAAAACCCTAATTCTAACCCTATTTTAAACTCAAAACCTAATTCAAACCCTAAACCCTAATTTGGTCCCTAAACCCTAAATTTGACCCAGAACCCTAATTTTGACCCGAAACCCTAATTTTACCCAAAAGCCTAATTCTAACCCAAATTAAAACCCTAAACCCTAAACCCTAATTTTGACCCAAAACCCTAATTTTGACCCGAAACCCTAAATTTTAATCGAAAACCCTAATTTTAATGCTATTTTGACCCTAAACCCTATTTTAAACTCAAAACCCTAATTCAAACCCTAATCCCTAATTTTGATCCTAAACACTAATTGTAACCCAAAACCCTAATTGTAACCCAAAGCCCTAATTTTGACCCAAAACCCTAATTCTAACCCTATTTTGACCCAAAACCCTATTTTAAACTCAAAACCATAATTCAAACCCTAAACCCTAATTTTGATCCTAAACCTTAAATTTGACCCTGAACCCTAAATTTTGCCCCGAACCCTAATTTTGACCCAAAACCCTTTTCTAAAACATAGCCCTAATTTTGACCCTAACCCTAATTTTAACCCAAAACCCTAATTCTAACCCTAAATTTGACCCAAAACCTATTTTTAACGCAAAACCCTAATTCAAACCCTAAACCCTATTTTATAACAAACACCCTAATTTTGACCCAAAACCCTAATTTTAACCCAGAGCCATAATTTTGACACAAAACCCAAATTCTAACCTTATTTTTGACCCAAAACCCAATTTTAAACTCAAAACCTAATTCAAACTTTAAACCCTAATTCAAACCCTAAACCCTAATTTTGATCCTAAACACTAATTGTAACCCAAAGCCATAATTTTGACCCAAAGCCCTATTTTAAACACAAAACCCTAAATCAAACCCTAAACCCTAATTTTGATCCTAAACCTTAAATTTGACCCAGAACCCTAATTTTTTCCATAACCCTAATTTTAACCCCAAAACCCTAATTCTAACCCTATTTTTGACCCAAAACCCAATTTAAAACTCAAAACCTAATTCAAACACTAAACCCTAAATTTGACCCAGAACCCTAATTTTGACTCGAAACCCTAATTTTACCCAAAAGCCTAATTCTAACCCTAATTCAAACCCTAAACCCTAATTTTGACCCGAAACCCTAAATTTTAACCCAAAACACTAATTTTAACACTATTTTGGACCCAAAACCCTATTTTAAACTCAAAACCTAATTCAAACCCTAAACCCTAATTTGTACCCATAACCCTAAATTTGACCCAGAACCCTAATTTTGACCCGAAACCCTAATTTTACCCAAAAGCCATATTCTAACCCTAATTCAAAGCCTAAACCCTAATTTTGACCCAGAACCTTAATTTTGACCCGAAACCCTAATTTTAAACCAAAACCCTAACTTTAACCCAAAGCCCTAATTTTGACCCAAAACACTAATTCTAACCCTATTTTTGACCCAGAACCCTATTTTAAACTCAAAACCCTATTTCAAACCCTAACCCCTAACTTTGACCATAAACCCAAAATTTGACCCAAAAACCTAATTTTGACTCGAATTCTAACCCTAAGCCCTAATTTTGACCCAGAGCCCTAATTTTGACTCGAATTCTAACCCTAAGCCCTAATTCTAACCCTAAGCCCTAATATTCTCTTCGAAGTTACCACGGCCGTTTAACACGACCACCTCTACGGCCTCTGCCACAGCCGTGTCCACGTCCACCTTCTGGTTCCATAACTGACCTACAAGACGCAATCAGTTAAATGGCAACCAGAAACTGAAACGTATACTTACGTGTTTAAAACACATTACTTCTAAGAAGCAATTCAATCAATGTACCATCTACTATCCATGGTTTCTCATGCTCCTCGTGACTCTTAGAGTAAACGAGAACATCATCGATGAAGATGATGACTAACTTATCAAGAAATGGACGAAAATTCTATTTCTTGAAGTCTAACTCAACTAACTTCGTTGGCGATATCCTACACAAAGCGGTTGAGATCTGGCTAAATCTAGAAACTAGATCAATCAGAAACTCAACATCCATCCGTCCGCACAAACTTGGGACATTCTCAGAAAATTTTCCCCAAAATTTTTTAATAACAGGTACCTTATTCAAATGTCTGATACCGTCCTAAGGGATAAACGAATGTATCAACATGAACATAAGTTCCCTTTACTAAACAAGAGATCTCTCAAGGTCTCAACCCAATCAGAACCCATGAAACATACTTACTTGTGTGTCAACACACATTGTTTCAACCAAGAAACAATTCAAACAAGGTTCAACCAGAGATCACACAACAAAACCTAACAGACCTATTCCCCAAGGTTTCCCGAAAGACTCGACCAGCTCTGATACCACTAATGTGACACCCCAATTTCAGGGTATCACATTTACGTAACTTATTTCGGAAATACACTCAATAAAATAATGTTGCTGGTTGCTTTCGGAAAAATATAATTTTCTAGTTACTTATCCCTTTCAAAATTGGTGATAAAATCTTTTTTCGTTTTCTTTTACTCCATATACAACCCAATCACCATTAACATAGTATAAATAGGTATCATAAGAATTTTACACTTAGACCTTCACATAACAGGTCATCTCCGAAATCATAACATACGAAAATAAAGACGTAATTGTACCGTAGTGGTAATCTGGAATTACAACTCAAAAGAATGACTCTCAATAGCCAAACATCCAGACTAACCAAGTACCACTACTTTATAAGACACCAAAAGTCCTATAGCTGGTCAGTACTATTAATTCTTGTTGGGAAGACCACCATAGTTCTCCCAACCTATCGAAATATCCGGTGAGGATACCTCTACTTAGGAACTATGGAAGTATCAAAACATATAAACTCCTAATCTACCGTAAAACTGGTAAGAAATCAGATATGCGGTAAACATGTCTCCACAATCAAAGTCTGGCACGCATTTGATGTAGGTACTGAATCATCACCCTCGTGATATTCCCACTAACGAATACTTCTTCCAGTATCTCGTAGTTAAGTCCTCGAACAACTCAGTGAATTCTTCGCTTCATCCGTATTAGTGTACCAAAGTACTACCTTAGTATAAAATAAACCTGATATATTTGTAAAGGCGAGTTTCCAATATATGAGTTTTAATAAGACAACCCCATGCACGACTCTCAAATAGCATATACCAAATATTCACAATATAATAACATTAATTCAAACAGTAGAATGATTTAATTCACAGGGCTTCATGCTTGGCAGTCATCGTCATTTTATAAAAATGCATGACACTTCTATGTTCAATCCGGAGATCCCACAACTTTCTGTTTCGTTTCAAGCTGATCAGGCTCCGCACATGGCACATTGTAAAAACGAACAAAACAATGCCCAAGAAAAATCACTGGTGCACATCCCCATTCTCGTTAGGATGCTCATGCAAAGCAATGACACTATTCCCCCATTCCCGTTAGGGAATAGCTGCACACATATTCAATCTGGACACACAGTCCTATAAATTTGGACACACAGTCCTATAAAAGATACATTGATCCACTCCGAAACTCAATGATCATCATCACCTGACACGTCTGCCATATACATTGATCCACTCTGGATTCAATGCCCATTTACATGACACAATTGCCATTGAATGCATGAGAAAAACTTTTATTCTCGTTTTGTTTTCTTTGTCGTAATAATCTTTCCTTGTCGAAGCACAAAGCTTAACGACCATGCTTAATTTTTTTAATTAAGACTTTTCACTTAAAACAAAAACAGAACACACAGTCCAAATCTTTTAATCTCAACACAGGACACACAGTCCGAATGCTCAATCACGAGGCCCTTAAACCGATGCACCAGTTTTAGGCTCGCGAATATGGAACTCACACTTTCCACATCAATTTGGGACACACAGTCCAAAAACAAAACTTTACAGGACACTCCGTCCCATGACACAAATCCTTGATCTTACGTGTCCATACAATACTAGAACCCCGACGTCTCGGTTTCTAGGCTTATTTATCTGCTTGTAAAACATTTCGCTCAGTGAAAAACAAATACAAAACAACAGCTCCGAAAACTTATCCAAGTTTAACGGAATAACTTCACTGAATAAAATATTTTTACAGAAATCCTTTTTCTGTTTAAACGTTGATAAAATCCGAAAATCATTGATAAATCTCTTTATTTCTAATTGTTTCACTTCAAAAATTAATTCTCAATAAAGGTCAACTTAAAAAAAATTTAAATAATAATAAAATTTAATAATTATTTTTTGAATATTTAAATAATTAAATATTAAATATTTAATAATATTAAATAAATAATATTAAATAACTTGTATCATTTCTCTGTCAGAAGTAATTGTTCTGACTGCTATAAACATTATTTTCAGAACTTAATCACTTTAAATAACATTATATAATAAAATTGAATTTATTATATAAAAATTAGAGCCTGTGAAAAATTTCACGGTTTCGCCCTTACTATGGCTTATTTACACAGTTTCCACAAAATATTATTAAAATAATAATTTTTTTCATTTTTCTCAAAATCTCCCAAATTAATCCCTCTGATTAATTATCCAAGCTTATTAAGTTTTTATCCTTAATTAAAATTTTTAACACTGACTAATGTCAGGTTACTCAGTCCAACACTCAACAGCAGATAAATTCCAATCACATAATAGCATGACATACATCAATTCATGACATGCATCACAATTATAATATAAACAAATAATCATAATCATGTAAGTCCACACATCACATCAATTCAATTACTCAGATAAACATCACATCAATCTAACAATTTATAGTAAACAGTATAATATAATAAAATATTTCATACAGAAAATTAATAAATGACTCCACAAATAAGCATGAGATTATCTTACACTCCTCAGGCATACCCCCCTTACCTCTTGAAGATTTAACTACAGTTCCTGTTAATCTCACGATCCCGATCCGATTTCTCTCCGTCAGCGTAAATCAGTTAACTCGGTTGTTTCCTTCAAACGAATTGCAACCAAAATAAATCAAATCAAACAACAATACACTTGGCTCATGGAGGTTAGGGTTCGGTTTCAACCAATTTTCTAGGTTAGGAAAATTAAAATTTGGTTAACTTAGGGATTAATGATCCATAAGTTACTTAAGCAAGATTAAACACTTAAACCATGATTATGAACCAAGAACATGAACTAAAACTCATCTAGTTCTAAGAACTAGGGTTCGGTATTCTCAAGATTCATAGGCTAGAAATTTTAAAATTTCTTCAACTCTTGGATTTAATCAACATACAAAGTTTAGAGTTGGATTCAAGGATTACAAACAACTTTTGAATCACAAAACCATCAAGTGCTCATACCTAGGGTTTCGGTTTTTGAAGAACAAATAGGTTAGAGTTTGATTTTTGATCTTCTATATACTTACATACAAGAACTATCAAGATACAAAAGGATTGAATCATGAATCAAGACATGAAAATGAAACAAAACCTATGAACACAACATTTACCTAGGTTCGGCCAAGTCCAGAAATTAGGGAAAGAAATTTCTCATGATGTTATGCTTCTATATGATGAAAATAGAGATGATTATAAGATCATACCAATTGGTTTCATGTCAAAAGGATTTTTCTAGAATTAGTTATGAATTTTTGAATCTAGTTCCATGTACTTTAAGTAAATGAAGAACATATTGATTTAAGCCATAGATCTACAAAAGTTGTGAAGAGAAATGATTTAAATGACAAGAGAAGAAGTTGTTACCTCTTTATGATTCAAGGAAAGCAAGATTTAGATGATGTTCTTCACAAATTTCTCATGGTGTTCTTGAGAAACTTAGAGAAGAAGATGAAGATGATGAGGGTTTAGAACAGTTTTAGTAATTTGGGTATATCTCTCAACATACTTTTCCGTTTTGGATGATCGTTATGTCGTTGGAAAGAAGAGAAAAAGATGAATAACTTTCATGTTGAAAGTTTTCCGAGATTCAGAATAGAAAATGGTCAGAATTGCTAGGCAAAATCTGACGAATTATGAACACTTTGGAGTTCTTAAGGCAAAAGCTTAGGTTTTCAAGAAGAAAAACATGGAAATGGAAGAAAAATGCCTTAAATGAAGAAGACAATGTTGGAGCCGTGGGTTTTGGGTAACATTTGGTCAAATTTTCCAATGGCATGGCTTGTAATTGTCATAAAAAGACAAGGGTAAAATGGTCATTTGATAGCAAAAATTCCTTTTGCCATAAATGTGCAATTATGACTCGGATAAGCTCGTCATAAATGCTTGTCAAGTCGGTCAAATCCATCATCTCAGCTGCATTGCCGACTCCTCGATTCATCTGGCGCAAGCTTTTCCTAGAGACAATCTCGACGTATACGCCCGCAACAAATATAATATTTTAATTTTTTTACCAAAATTTTCAAAAATTCCAGTATCGTGGTAAATACGATAAAAACATTTTTCATCTCGTTCACGTGTTAAAATTAGGTCTTCTGAGCAGTTAACTTTTTACTGTCAGTGAAAATTCAGAAAACGGCAGACCGGCTTCCGTCTGAGTTTTCAACCAAAAACTTCCCCGTAACCTTATGAAAATAAGTATAACAAGGAAATGACCTTGGTTTATCCAAAATCATTTTCTAAGTCTCGGATAAAAATATATATTCATATATTTATTACCGATATTACGAAACAGTGAAAATCGGGGTGTTACATTACTACCCCACTAAAAAAAAAATTTCGTCCTCGAAATTTCGTCTCTCGAAACTAAACAGGATTTTGTAATCTTGCCCTCCACATCACTTCTTTCCTCTTATTCTATATTCCATAACACAATTCATTCTTATGTCATTTCTACATATCCATACTATCCTCAAAATTTCATCAGAGTCTATCACACTTGAAAAACAAAATCAAAACTTAATCACTTCTCTTATCAACATTGTTCCACCAGAAACATTATTCAAATCATCTAACTCTGAATATTATCACTAATACCAACAATATCTACACAGCACCACGTATCAACTCCCTACTCAAAATATTTAATCATAGTCTTAGTTTCTCTTCATTATAATTCACCACCCCAAATTTGATATCACCTCACACATCTCATCCTCAAAATAACTTCATTGCATATCTTAATGCAATTAAACCAAAAGGGGTTATATAGAATAGAATTATCTAACTCTTAGCTTTCGAACTTTTCTATCAACTTAATTTTTCTCAAGAACTTCTCTTTTCCGCTCACATTCAACTTAGGTAAAACTACCATAGACATCTTTCTGTGATTTCTTCCAATCATACGATTAAATCTTAACGACGATCATTTTATCATTATCCTAGAGTTCCTTTAGCAAACTCTACCTCGATCATAACAAAATATACCGAAATCATCTTACTTACTGATCTTACTTCTGAAAATTCTCAGATCACTAATCACATATACACCTCAATAAAAATCCACTCACCTCTTGTCGTACTTAGGTATTACACTTACTCTCAGCTAACCTTCTAAGGGTCAATTCCTTTCTTCTTTATCCATCTAACTTAGGTTGATAAACTGAACATTAACTTCAACTTGGATCTTAACGCTTGATGTAAACTTTGCCCAACACTCGAAGTAAGTTTTTCGGGCTTTACTCAAAACGATGTTGGAAGATTCTTTATCACGTTGGATCAGTCCTCTGATACATACCTCTGTTAGTTTTTCCATTACACTGTGGACCTAAGCAGGTAAAAAGGTGTCGACTTCATCAACCTACTCACAATAATCTGAAAAGAGATTTTCAAGACAAGAAATTTCTTGATTTTGCTTTCACAAGAAAGCACAAAGAATACTTTGACCAATCTGAAAGATACAAGTGTCCAATATGTAAAAAGATTCTTCAATAGGTTCGTGAGTGTAAAAATGCATGGCCAATACAAGTTTACAAACATGACTCTAATAACGTTTCTTCCTTCACAAGAACTTTACTACTCAATGATTTAAAAGAACATCAGTCCGACAAACTTTAGACTGGATCACTTCCACCAAAAGTAAAAGTGAATCGACTAAGTCTCATCAAGAAACTTCTTTTATTATGAAAGTGTCTATCCTGAACAAAAATAGGATAGTTCCCACATATAAAATTCCACAAAATTTGATTCAGCAAGGTATTTTGAAACGATCACATCATATGATAAGGAATAAACAGACAACTCAAATGTTTCACACAATCTATCGAGAAAAGAAAAGAATTGCATCGTACGTGAATTTAAAAGTTCAGTTAAAGGATTATCGACGATGTCAAAACTACCTTAAAAGAGATCGTCAGAATTTGAAACTTCGGCACCACTCATGGTATAAACTCTCCCCTTAGCC
>JAUPTC010000606.1:0-41673 GCA_030762895.1 Sophora flavescens
AGGTAACAAACCTAAATTTTTACAAGATTCAACGAGATTAACTAACCACCTTAATATGTATGTTTTATTTAATTTTTGCTTATAATAGAGACCAGAGGGAGTATATTTTTTGAACATAAGCAAAAGCTAACCAACTCAACTCTATTTAATGTCAAGATTCCCAAAATCAAAATAATTAACCAATCCAACCAGTTTTCTTTTTACTTTTCCAGGAGCATTACACACTCCCGAGACAATTAAAGGATAATTTAATAATTACTATAACTCATTTTTTTTTACGTAAATCAAGACAATTAAACTAAATTAACTAACTTCATTAATAAGTGTAGAATTAGTTCATTTTACTTATAATTGAGTCTGAATGAAATATTATTTTATGTGTGATTTTTAAAATAATTATTATAAAAGTTAAATATTTTAATAATATAGTAATGCATGATTACTTCGTAGTGTAAAAAATTGTACATTAATAAGAAAATAAATTAACTAATAGGTAAATGGTATTCTAACCCATGTGCATACCTTCAAATACATCAAAATTAGCAAAATTGTTTCATACACTATACAGGACATAAGCACCAATATGGAAACAAACATTTCCCTACTTTAGAACAGTATCAGAATCAATATTTCACCTTAAGATAGTACTCTCTCCGGTTCTTATTATAAGAAATAAAACCTTAAAACATATAGATCAATGAAATGCATTGAAATAAGCTAATTGTAATTAATATTCATATAAATTTACAAAAATACCCCTTCTAATCTTAATTAATGTTCCACTTGTATGGAAAGTTGATATTATCTCGTAAATATAAATCCTATAATAAATGAGGGTAAAGTTCGAAATTAGCATTTAATATGTGTCAAAATTAATACATGTTCCTTATATTTTAGTCCCAAAAAAGTACCAATTTGTTTCTTATAATAAGGAATTGATCAGGGAGTAGTTTCCAAGGCAACGTGAGACTTTAAGTTAGGTGAGGCCTCAGCTATGAATAAATCATGAGAAGGTAGTAAAAATCAATCTCATGGAAATAATCCAACAGTCCTAAGTATCAGATGGATCAAAAAAAGTTCTTTAAAAAAAAGATATTATATGATTAAAGTAGAAATGCCAAACACACCTATTGATTATTTAGAAAACAGTTTTTTAGAGGAAAAAAGCTGGAATGGAATTAATCCATCTTTCTCAAATACGCTCTAAGATGTAATGGCAATCCGCCAATGCCTCAACTTTATCTTTTACTATATTAACAATGGGATCACTAATTAAAAAAATTTAAGCCACACACACACTCTCTCTCTCACTCACACACATATATATACTTATATGATATTTTTCTATATCAAGACTCAACCAATAATTTGTTATGAGTTTTTTAAATTGCTATGTGCGTTTAAAAACTTTTTTGTTTTTTTTAATTCTATATACGTACGTTTAAAATCCTAAATATAAATAGATGCGAACCAATTCAAATGCCATTATTCTACCACCAAACCCAATAATACATATAAAGAGCATAGGAAAATTGTTGTAAATACTAAATATGGTCGTTAATTTGGAGAGATATGTTATATAATGACTATTAAAATTAATTGAAGAAGATGAATGATAAAAAAGGTTTAGGTTCATCGTAGTTGTAGCATAGACCTTAGAGAAAGGTCAGTTGCATGCCACCAGACTGAATAATAGAGACGATGAACATTGAGTTTCTGTTTGACAAAATTAGTTGATAAGTTAATTTATAATCGATAAGTTAGTTTGTAGTGGATAAAGTACTTTTTAACTAATACTTGATAATCGAAAAGTTAGATGATTGAATTTGAAATGTTTGATAAAATTAGCGGTTGGACTAGCTTCTAAATGTAAAATGACATAAAAGAATATATTTATATGATTTTTATTAAAATTATTTTTAAATTTCAATTAAAGCTTTAGAATTATAATATTATATTTTTTAATTTTATTTTAAATGTTTTTGTTGAATAATATAAATGAAATGGAATGTTTATATGTTTTTTATATGAACTTTATTTTATAAGAGGTAAGTTAAAATAGGAATTTCATTAAACTAATTAATAAGGATAAAAATGATAGAAAGTTTAATAAGATATAAGTTATTAGTCATAAGTTAAATATATTAGCTTGAAAAACAAACTTATAAGCTAATGAGATAATTTAGGTTATGAAGAAAAAAGTTACAAGTTAATAAAATAAATTTGTTTACCAAATATTTCTAATTTAGTCAAACAAACTTATAAGATAGTTAAATAAGTATAAGTTAGCTTATTTACATGTCAAATAAAACCTTAAGCCCAAGATCTTAGAATTGTGCGTTATTTATGAAATAACTTTTCATGAGAGAAAACAACTGAAATATAATTCAGCTTTTCCAAACATGTTGTAAATGTCAAGTACTCACCAACTCTACGTGTAGTTTACATATTCTTTCTTTTCCTTTTTTTTATTTAAGGCATCATGTCTTATCTAATCTAAATCTAAATTAAGTAAACTTCAATATTCAGTAAATATAGATGTCAAATTATCCTTTGATGCTTACCTGTCGAAGAAAAATTCAAATCAGGCACGTTGCCTTTATAAAAGTCATTGCCCCTATAAACAAAATAAAATTCTCATGCGGGCATCGCTCTATGTCCGAAAGGAGAATAGCTTTTTCCATGCGCATTTACCCAAAGTACACTTATATTTGCTAGTCTCGCTTTGAAAATCGCGAGTGGAGGGAGGATCGAATGGATAAATAAATAAATGATAGTTTTATGGAAAAAGTAGAGATCCTGGAGAGGTTGCGTACATGTTTTTATTTGTGGTTTTGGCTTTCTGATTAATTTAATTGATGGTTTAACTGTTAATGGATAAATATCAATATATGTTTTTATCGAAGATCAAAATAGAGAATATTATATAGTTTCTCTAGTAATATGTGTGTGTGGATGAAAAGCTTCCTCCGAAATCTGATGTACGTATCGAACCTATGATTATAAATAGCACTTGACATTTTTGACACACGGGAAGATACTATAAATAAATGAAGCAGAAAAGATATATAGCACGTAAATGCCTAATAGAATAAGAATATATCTGAATGCCTAATCTTTTAGTGCACATTTATAAAAAAGTAGAATGCATTTATGATTAGGGAATCTCATGTGTTGCATTAAAAGCATCATCATATGAATATCACTTTTTAGTATATAAGCACATTTTTATGAACATTCTAGTAAATAATTGACATATATATACGGTTATATAAATTACTCCCTCCTTGTTATAAAAAATAAAATCCTAAAACACACAAACCTAGAAAATATATTGAAATAAGCTAATTGTAATTAATATTCATATAAATTTACAAAAATACCCCTTTTAATCTTAATTAATGTTCCACTTGTATGAAAAGTTGATACTATCTCGTAAATATAAATCATATAATAAATGAGGGTAAAATTGAAAATTAATATTTAATATGTGTAAAGGATAAAAAAAATACCTATTTGTTTCTTATAATAAGGACCGGACCGGAGGGAGTACTAGGAATAACTATACATGTGCAACGCACGGGGACAACTTTGCTAAATAGGAAAATTACAAATATAGATGTTTTTGATATGTAAATTAAAATAATTAAATAAATAATTTTATATAAATAATGAATAATAAATACTATGTAACAAATTATTAACATAATGACATAATAAAATAATAACGGGCAAGAAGTTTGTTTAATGTTAAAATTATATTTAAATTAATTATAATCATTCTTTATATAACATAACAATCTATCAATCTATATATCAATTAAATCACTTGGCAAAAAAAAAAATACCAATTAAATCAAGTTCGAATTCTAAAAATAAAATAGCACATAAATCCTCATGCAATGATCTCAAAATCATTTCACAAATCTTATCATTTTTCCAAATTCATTTCACGTTGTTTTTTTTTGTTGAAAATTTATATATAAAAAATTATTTAAAAAATTGTCTTAACCGTTGATCACAAAGTATAATTGATATTAACTTAAAATATATTATTGATGTATTATGATAAAGATAATGATTCTTGAGTGTAAATATTAAGTACACACTATTTGTAAATATGCATAACGTTTACTCGTGCGATGCATATGGAATGTGAAAATATTTATGTAATATAAAAGGTAGATATAAGAAATGTTTGCATGTGGAGCAAAAAAACAAAAGAAGAATATTGTTATTTAAAAAAAAATGTTTGTTCATTTAGAAAATATATTTGCCTGTCAAATTTTTTCCTTCTATGTTGAAAATATATTTGATTTAGTTCTCCTCCACGTGCAAGTTAACTATTTTTAGAACATATATTTACCTATCATAGTATTTTTTTACTCTCTTTTGAGAATCTATTTGATTTATTTGTTCTCTTTTCTTGTTCAAGATAACCACTTTATATTTTTATTCTCTCTTGAGGAACTATTTGATTTATTTCCCCTCATTTTCCTATTGAAGTTAACAATTTTTAGAAATTATATTTATGTATCATATTATTATTTTGTTCTTATCTCTTGAGAATCTACTTGATTTGTTTCTTCTATTTTTTCCAGGAAAGTGTTTACTAGGTTTTTTGGTAGTATCCAAACCGACGAAACAAATAACAAAAGATCGAGAATTTGTGGGATTTCTACGAGCTATGCGAAGAATCTCGTTGTCGGTGGTTTTCTACAAAGATGTTTGCCACAATACAAATTTGACAAAAATCAAATTATGAGTATAATGGCAATTACTTTCATCTACCTATACCAGAAATTAACAAGAAATAAACTAAACTATATAAGCAATAAATAGGAAATTAAGAGAAAGTATTAAACTACTTCTAAAATGAAAAGTAGAAGATAAGTTTGTTGGAACCAAAGTGGTTCTGGTTTATTTAATCTCTAGGTTTTGATGTTAACAAAAGGATTAAATTTACTTGGCAAAGTATTAGTTGAGATCTAACAAGTGATTTAAGTTTATGCAGGAATATCCAAAATAATATAAGGTATACAATGCTTGGACTCTTGCAAAGAGTTATACGACCAAAGGTTATTTAAACTGTTTATATTTTAATCGTTAAGTAGACAGCTAACTATATCTCTGTAGACGTGGCAGACGAGTGCTCTCCTTGAAACTCAAGTAGACATCCATAGTGCCTAACTAAAATTCAGTAGACGTCCATAGTGCTACGTCATTGGATGGAGTTTCTCAAAATACTTACCAAGTCCAAAGGCTTGTGTGGACAAGCGCTTCTGGCACATCAGTTGACGAGCAGAATAAAACCTTGTGTAAACTCGTTCTAAAACTGAGTGCCTGTAGACGGTTCTACATCTTCTATATCTTTACTACCTTGAATGTGATTTAATGCAATCTGGGCCATATTGAATTTATCTCAAATGATAGAAATTTATTTCAATGGAATATATGTTCTTTATAATTGTTTTAACTGGTTAATGCCTTGTTCCTTTGTGAGAAAATTCATAGTACTATCAAGGAAATACAAAAAGTAAATAGTACAATTGGAATTGCAAAACGATCTGTACGATGACAACTTTATTGCTGGACAAAAGTTGGGTTATACACAAAGGAGGAAAGAAAGTATTTAAGGTACGATTGCTCGAGACAACGAGCCTCCATTTTGTGCTTTTCTGATAACCAAGGATGCTTTTCAACACGGCCAAAATCAAACTATCAGTCTCAATGGATATCATGCATTTAATGCTATCTCTAAACGGGATGATTAAAAATAAACGTTGAAAATTTGTAAGAGAAGTTGAAGACCATTATATATAGAAGGTCTCAAGCACTGAAGAACAACTTTTGCCATTTGAACATTTGCAAGATATATATTCAAAGCTCATATTCCTTTTGTAAAGCAAAAGTCTGTAATTCTTAAGGTTGAATATTTGTAAAAATACTCAGTAGATCTTAAACCTTCATACCCTCACATATAGTGAGTTAGAAAGATCTTAGAAAAATCTCTGTGATTGAATTAGAGCCCGAAGAGGCTTGGCTAGAAAGCAATACTTCTAGCCTGTAGAGGTGTAGAATACTTGTTGTAGAAAATGTTTGGAAATAGTGGAGAAAATCCTTCAAGTAGAAGGGACTGGACGTAGCTCTTGGTTGGAAGAGAGTGAACCAGGATAAAATACCTGAGTGAATTTTCTATCCCTTATCTTTTACAGTTTTATTTATTTATACTAACTGTGGGATTTGATTTTGGTTTTGTTAATCTTTTAAAAAGGATTTCTTGTGTGCTCAAACTTTTTATCTTCTGCTTGTGAAAAGGTTTCTTAAAAAGGGTTTTTACGAAAATAATTAACAAACACAATTCAACCCCCTTTCTTGTGTTTGCCTGTGCCAACTTCAAAGTTAAAATAGATAAATTTTCTAGTAAAGTGACAATGAAAAGAATAAAGAAACATCAATTTAAATTAAAAACGTATTGTGAAAATCTTTGTCAACTAAAGTATAAAAAGGATAACATGAAAGCAATAACTTGTAAATTTTCAGGGAAAACTTCAAAGAAATGATGAAAACATTGTTAAAAATACAAATTGATTAAAGAAATGCTAAGTGAAAGAAGTTTGCAAAGCAATTAAAGAAACACTAGAAGTTGACGAAAATAATATTTGAGGAACGAACTTAAAATTGGATCCGCCATCTTGAATTAATGGCAGTAAAAATAAAGAGCATGAAAAGAATAAACGTGTAACACTATGAATCTGGAAAAGACATTGAAAATACTTGAATTGAAATTGTATTGAAATTTGACAAAAGGGTGGAATGAGTACTTGAGTTAATCCGTCAGTCTGCCGTGTGATCGAGACGTGTAGGATGTTTCAAGTTTCTAACCCCTGTTATATTGTGTGAACTACTATATATAGGCAAATGCAATGGTCATGGACAACACTGTTATCAACCCTGCTGATCAGCATGGCCAACCCCAGTCCTCGAACTACATCTGCTTTACCAAGGCAAGAGGCAATCGAGGCACATGTCGACCAACCCATGACTACTATGCTTGAGATTCCTCCTGCCTCCTATGATGTCGAGACTCTTCTGAAAGAAACCACAACCACTCTTTCTACTCCTCCTATTTTGACAGAAACTCAAACAAGCCTGGTTGAGATGGAAAAAGCTGTTGAGCCTGAGCTTGATAACCTTATTGATTTATTATCAGAAGTTGGCCGTCGGAGTTCATCAAGATCTGGCCATTCAACCAATCTTCAAGGGTAAGATTCCAAAGACTCTCAAGCTGTCAAGCTCTTGCAAGATCTCAAATCTCTTTTCCATCATTCAGCTCCAAACCTTTTTTCAGACCCAAATCTTCGTTCGACTATGGCTGACCTTCGCCAACAACTTGACCCCATCAAACACAATATGCCGGCCTCAAGTAGGGGCACATTGGTTTCTGTACAAGAATTTTTTAATGGTTTGACAAACAAACTGTCAACCATTAATGATGTATGACCTCTTTTGAGACCGAAGAAACCAAAAAAGGATGAAATGTTGGGCGCTTTGCGCACCATGAAAGCCACTAGAGATCAAGAGGTTCATGTCATCTCCGAAAAAATAAAAGCCAACTCGGTGATTGATAACAAGATTGCTGACCTAAAGGCTGGTATCATTTCTACAGAAGAAGATAAACTTCAAATAGCCAAAACTTTGTCAACCAAAGAAAGCAAAGGTCAAACAAATTGATGACGAATCAAATAAATGGGGTAATCTGCTGGGGCTACTGCTGCTAAGTTGTCAACTTTGGAGCCCAAGTATTTAGTGGTCAAAGCCTGCAAAGAATCTCTCGGAGAAGATTTGGGAAGATATCGTAAATTCCCAATCTTAGATTAGTTGACAATTTTTTTTTATATATATACATGTCATGAACATCTTGTAATTTTTAATGTTCATATTTTCGACATATAGTTTGTATGCCAACCGTTAGCCTTTCCAACACGTTTTAGAATATTTTCTTCTCAACTTACAAGAGAAACCATTAATCTTCCCAAGTAACTCGTGAACTTAAATATCAATTTATGGCGAGTTAATACCATGATAAGTTACAAAATATAGGGAATCTCCACATAATTATTACTTTGCCCCCATGGCTTTTATAAATAACCTACCTTCCAAGCCATTGTTTACACTTGAATTTCAGATCATAAATAAAAATGGCTAAGTTCATCATCAAAATTTTCTCTCCGTGCTTTCTCGCTTCCCCATGGGAGCCTAATTTCATAAACCTTCAAGACCATCATGAAGGTTTCCGTCTTGATGGTTATCTTCTCGATGAAGATCGGTGACCAATGTAATGTGCTCGGTGGAGATCAAGCAACCAACGTAACCTCTAGAGCTTACTACCATGGCGCACTTCGGCCAAGGCATACCGAGACAGAATGAGTGCACTGCTACTGAGTTCCATCATCTTCTTCTTTGAAGGATGGTTGTCTCTCTTGGTGTCACCTTTACTACACCATAAGCAACCACAACCATCTGGGCTAAATGATGGTGAGATCTTCTCGTGCCGGACTCTTCTCCCCGCACTCGGGCACCCTCGACATATGAAACAAGATGAAGCCTCATCAGGTGGGAATGAAGCCTCAACAAATCGAGGTGGGTCATGGCATTGTCGTAGAGCACAAAGGAAAAGACCTTGAGTTTATCAGAGTCTCTCTGACAGACTTGATTTATCTTTGTTATTTTGGGTAGTTTTAGTACTAGTTTAGCTTGAGTTGACAAAACTTGTAATTCGACGATATATTGTACTTTATCAAATTACTGAATAAAAGTATCTTTTTATCTCAAATCTCTCTCAACTTTTACTTCAAACATTGTCGGTTTGTACTCCTTTAAATATTTGTCATTAAGTGACTTAATATTTAATCTAGTATTCACATCGACAAGTGCATAAGCATTCCCAGAAAAAAACTTGGGTAATTTTAAATGGTCCTTCCAACTTTGGGGACCACTTGCCATATTCTCGACAACTTTTATCCATAGGCAATATAACTTTCCAAACCAAATCATTAAGTTTGAAAGCTTCGAACTTAACTCTGCTATCATAAAACTTAGTAATTCTTTCTTTTTGTCAAACTAAGTTTTCCAAAGCTACTAATCTGTCATCACTTAATTCATCCAATTCGTCGAACATTAAATTCCAATATTCATCAACTGGTAATTCTTCTTGCCTTTGAATTCTAAGTGATTGAAAATTAATTTCGACATGCAAAACTGGATCATGTGCATACACCAACCTGTATGGTGAAATGCATATCGATTCTTTGGGTGAATTTATGTATGCCCATAAAACTTGATCAAGGGTATTATGCCAATTTCTGGGTTGACGATCCACATTATTTTTTATAAGACTAATAATAATCTTATTCATGGCCTCTACTTGGCCATTTACTTGTGCATAATACAGAGTCGACGTAATCTTTTTTATATGCCTTGAATTTGCATATTCTATTATTTTCCTTCAAGTAAAAGCTGGCCCTTGATCAGTTGTTAATGTTTATGGTATTCCAAATCGACAAACTATGTGATTTTCAATGAAGTCAATCACATCTTGTTGGGTAAATTTCTTGAAGCATTTGGCCTCTACCCATTTGGTAAAATAATCAACACCCACTAATATAAATTGGTGTCCCTTCGACAAAGAAAGATGTATTTGACCTATTAAATCCAAAGCTCATCCTATAAATGGCCAAGGTTTAATAACTGAATGCTACACACTAGCAGGGACATTTTGTATATGACCATGTCTTTGACATTGCTAACAAGATTTGGCAAACAGAATACAGTCCCTAACCATTGCTCGGTCAATAATACAAATATCGTCGGAGAACCCATTTCATTTTGTCTCCGCTTGGTGTGCCCCCACATATACCTTCATGAACTTCTCGACATGGCTAAATAGGCATCTTGTTCACCTAAACACCGTGCAAGGTTCTCACAACATACTTTCTATGCAGAAGACCTCCTTTCACAAGTATATTTCAAAGCTTGATACTTCAATTTTATATCGACATCGTGACGTGGATTCTCCAAATACTCAATAATTGGCAATCTCCCAGTCATTCGACAAAATTACATCATTTACTAAAATATCTCTTTCCTCCGTGGGGTACAACAGCTTCTCTAATCTCCATTAGATCTCTCAAAACCTTTTGAGATATTTTATACCCAGAGGCTATTTGTACCAATTCATTAGCCTCTTGGTTTAAGTCTCTAGGGATATATTCGACAACTACTTCGTCAAATTTCTTCATTAACTTACTCGCTTTAATACAATACTTGGTCAAATTATAATTGACACATTTGTATTCCTAGAGTAAGTTGTTTAATAACCAATTGGGAATCACCAAAAATGTGCACATTTCGCACTCCCAATTTGACAAGTATTTCAAGCCCAACAATCAAAGCCTTATACTCAGCTTCATTGTTAGAACATGGATACTTGAGTTCAAACATAAATTTAGTTGGAGTTCCTTGTGGAGTCACTATTAGAACTCCCACTCCAATACCACCTTGTTGTCTTGAACCATCGAAATAAAGTTTCTAGGATCTCAAACCTTCCAAAGTAACATCTGGTATGACTAGTCCTGGAAATTCGACCAAAAAGTCGGCAATTGCCTGACCTTTGACAGCTTTAGCTGGCACGTACTGTAAAGAAAATTCAGACAATACAATGATCCATTTACCAATCCGTCCATTTAGGAAAGGTTTTGATTACATATATTTTATCACAGCAGTTTTCGAAATAACTAATACATTACAAGGCATCATATAATACTTCAACTTTGTACATGAAAAATACAATGCTAAGCACAATTTCTCTATAGCACTATGATCAGCCTCTGGCTCATCTAGTTTTATGATTAGTATGACCGTGGTTTTGTGCTAATTTTACCTCGTTTTCACCCAAATTAGATTAGATTGTCCTCAAGCAACATTTTGAGTCTCTAAAGTATTTTTGGACTAATTTAGTTAGTTTTGAGTCAAATAAAGCATTCACAGCTATTTCCTATTGTTTCAGGTTAGAATAAAGCACTTAGAGCCAAAGGAATGAAGAAAACAATGGAAAAATGCAATTCTGGAGGATTCGCCTCGCGAGCCCGAAGACCAGCACGAGCAGCAACAGTCACCCTCTCTGGCTCGCCTTGAGAATCATGTTTCGCCTCGCGAGAAAGCGACTGTTCATAATATTCGCCTCGCGAAACATGTTTCGCCTCGCGAGCGACCGCAACCCAGAATCTGTATTTATATCTGTTTTGGGACAGAACTGACCATCTTATCTTCATCTTTTCATCTTCTTTTCTTTTAGGACGGCTGCGAATTTAGGTTTAGTATTTTGTGTTTCTTTTGTAATGGAGAACTAGTCTCCTTGATCGATCTACTGTAATCGGTTCGCACTGCCGCTTGAGGTTCTGTAATTCCTGAACTCATTGATATTCTCTTTCAATATTTGTTCTTTATGTTCTGTATGCTTAATTCATATTATATAGAATATATATTGATTTGTTTCGATGATTATGTGTTCCTATACTTAATCGCATTTGCTTAATTCGCGTGTGTTCGTTCATGTTCGCTTAGTTCATGAGTGCTTCACCCCGTTTACTTAATTCGGGAATAGGAACATATGTCTCGTGAGCATTGGTTTCGCTTTGTTAATTGATGTTACAATCGAAAAGAGAGTAGAATCCGCTTAGGGCTTGGATTTATATGAACCAATGATAGTGGGAAACCGAAAGCAAGAGGGTTGATCATTTAGCTTATTTGATAATTACTTAGTTTGCATAGTTTTTCTCGCTTTGTTTTCTTAATTTAATTTCAAATCCAAAACCCCCAAAATCTGACTTTTCTTTAACAACAACCCAAGAGTCCTTGTGAGACGATACTCGAGTTGACGCTTCCGTAACTACATAATTTTGTAAACCGCTCGCTTTTTGACGCGTGCGCTACAGCGCGTTCAAAAATTGGCGCCATTGCCGGGGACTCTTGTTGTTATTAACAGAAAATAAAAGAAAAAAAAACCTTTTGCATTACTGGATTAGTTTTGTCTGCTTTGTCTGGTTGTGAATCTTAGTGCTTCCCATGGATAGTTATATGCAAGATTTTATGCCTAATGTTGATTATGAACCATGCATATATTATCCTGATTTTAGTAAACCACCACCATGCATAAATTATCCTAATTTTGCTGGAAGTTATGAGTTTAGCAGTGGTTTTGACATGATTGGTGTGAATGAGGTCCATAGCTCTTCTTCCAACCAGGCCCTTGAGAATAGACTTGATAAGCTCACTTCTTTGGTGGAGCAATTGGTAATGGATAAGGTTCAGCAGGCAAGGTTGTGTGGCATGTGCGCTCTCCCGAGCACTGTTTGAAGCATGCCCTATTCTCGCAAGAAGGGTCCGCCATCGATTTGTCTCAAGCTTATGCAGTCCATCCTTACAATCAAGGCAACAATCGGAACCCAGACAAAGCATTCCCGACCTCTCCACCGATGAGTACCACCTCACTGGGAAACCACCAAACCCTTGGTATGGGGACTCACAACCGATGTTACCACCGGCACCACCACGAATCCTCCCCAAGTGACTACCTCTGCACCTTCCCGACCTTCACTAGAGGACCTGCTCAAGCAAATGACCGCATAGATAATCGCACAAATAACTCGCACAAATGGAAGCAAGTCGCCTTGAATTTCAACAGAGGATGGAGGCAAGTCGTCAGGATTTTGCCACTCAAAATGCTTACATCAGCTTCCACCTCGGCTACACCGCAAACTCCACATTCCCTTGAGGAACATACAGATTCACGGATAGTTGTTCTTGACAATACTTCCTCCGAGGATAATTTTGATAATGATGTCAAGAATACTTCTATTGATGAACTGTGTGTTGAATCTCCAGATATTCACACCTTTCCTGATTCTATTCTATTATACTTCATGTGCTGATTGTACTGACACTGCTTCGTGTGTAGCATGTTTTGAAAGCTCATTCTTTTCAGGAAACATAGAAAATGAGGATCAAGAGGACATCCGCTTCACCATGCTTAAGGATGATGAAGATCCTTTGGAATTAGATGATTCTATGAATTCAGATGCATGTGTTGGAAGTGATGGGATGGATGAATTGTGTGCTGAGTTTCCAGACATTCAGACCTTTACTGATTCAGTTTATTATACCATATCTACTGACTGTACTAACACTAACCTTTGTGTGGTGTGTGCTGAGATTTCTGCAGGTTTAGCAGGTGATGGACTTGAAAGTGCAGTGAATGAAGAACGTGCAGAAGATGAAGCAGCACCAGAAACCCTCTCCACCTATTTGCCACCTCCCACTATGGAGCCACCAGCGATGGAGTTCAAGCCTCTGGATTTTGCACCCTTGGATATGAAGACACTGTGGCCAGTCCAAGAGGTTGAACCCCACTTTTATTGGGAGTACTTTATTAACAAGGTTGACAAGGAGGTCAACTTTGACCCAAGAGGGAATGAGAAGTCCGCCGTACTTGGCGGAGTCACCATGATTATCAGGTGCCCACTTCCATACTTATGCTGCATGCCATGGGATCCGGGAGGATCATATCGTACTTTGAGCATTCCGTGGCCACTGTATCACAGACAGTGGGATCCCCCGTGGAACCGCCCCATGAGTTTTCTCCGAACCTTACCTTTTTTTTTAATGCTTTGCCTTGCTTTATTTTTGTTTTGTTTTTCTTTTAACTCCCGAATAATTTGAGAAGATCGGGAGTATGTGTGTTGAGTCTTGTGTCGGCAAAGCTTGATGGGTTTTGATTGATTTTGCATAGATCGATTGCATGATATGTGTTGACTGCCTTTCTCCTAAGTCTTGAAAAAGTGAAAATTGATCCCCATGTGATTTAAAATTGAACTTTGAGATATTTTGTTGTGATGGCATGATTTATGATAAGTTTGGGGTGAAGGGATGCACACACTAGGGATAGAATCTTAGTCAAACAATTTGCGAAAATGTCCAGGTGAGGATTTGAGCCTCCAACATGTTTTTAACTGTGTGAATCACTTTTGAGTTGCACTTTCCCGAATTTGCTTGAATCTCTTCATGGTTTGCATGTTTATGTGCTTGCATCAAATGATTTAGGCAGTTTTCTTTGTAAATAACCACTTGGCCTGAAAAGAACCAATTCCCCGATGCATGTTCCTTTGTTAGCCCCTTTGAGCCTAATTAGCCTGTTAATTCTTGATGACCTTATGTTATGAGCCTAAACTCTGAAAAACCATGTTAACCCAATCTTAGGATTAGGAGAGCATGGAAGCTTAGCAAGAAAATGGTTGCAAGAAACTAAGTTTGGGGTGGCTACAAGGTGAGATGTGTTGTTTGGGATTGAAAAAAAAAATTAAATAATAAAGGTTGGAGCCAAAGGCTTAAAAAAAAATTTTAAAAAATAATAAAAAAATAAAAAGAAAGAAAGAAAAAGGCTGTAGTCATCCAAAGCATAAAGAAAAATGGAAAAAGGAACTTGAGTAGGAATTCAATGTGAAAAAAGTTTCATGCTCTCTTAGTTCCTAGGGACTTAAGCCCAGTACCTTTGTATATCTTACCCTTAGCCAGACCCCATTACAACCTTAAAAGACCTTTTGATGTTGCATGCATGTTTTATGTGGGAATCATTTGGAGATGAAAATCAAATTCATGGGAAGTGCTCTTAAAAGTGAAATTGAGTGAAATGTTGTTAGCCTAGACAAACTGAGCGAATGAGTAAAACACTAAATTCCCTTGTGAGGAAGGCAATTGTTTGAAATTGGTGATCTCCTCTTGTGTGTAACTTGGATCCCTTGCTTAGATTAATGATTGCTTGAATGATGAAGTTCTCAAATGTTTAGAGTGAATGCATGGGGATTGCTTTGTTTGAAAGGGGGAACATTGAAGGAAAAATTGTTTTGTTGAAATTGCTTGAAATTTGTGCAAGGTTGATTGAATCCTTTAAGCTTGCCATGTCTGGAGTCTTTTTGAGTTTTTGAGTTTTAGTTTGCTTTGGGACAAGCAAAGTTTAAGTTTGGGGTATTTTGATCATCCTCTCGGCTCATCTAGTTTTATTACTAGTATGATCGTGGTTCTGTGCTAATTTTAACTTGTTTTCACCCAAATTAGATTAGATTGTCCTCAAGCAACATTTTGAGTCTCTAAAGTATTTTTGGGCTAATTTAGTTAGTTTTGAGTCAAATAAAGCATTCACCAGATATTTAGAAAACAATGGAAAAATGCAATTTTGGAGGATTCGCCTCGCGAGAGGCTACTCACCTCGCGAGCCCGAAGACCAAGACGAGCAAGAACAATCACTCCTCACTGGCTCGCCTCGCGAGAAAGCGACTGTTCATAATATTCGCCTCGCAAACATGTTTCGCCATGAGCGACCGCAACCCATAATCAGTATTTATATCTGTTTTGGGGACAGTAACCGACCATCTTATCTTCATCTTTTCATCTTCTTTTCTTTTAGGATGGCTGCGAATTTAGGTTTAGTATTTTGTGTTTCTTTTGTAATGGAGAACTAGTCTCCTTGATCGATCTACTGTAATCGGTTCGCATCGCCGGGCTGAGGTCTCAGAATTCCCGAACTCATTGCTATTCTCTTTCAATATTTGTTCTGTATGTTCTGGTTTGCTTAATTCAGATTATATAGAATATATATTGATTTGTTTCGATGATTATGTGTTCCTATACTTAATCGCATTTGCTTAATTCGCGTGTGTTCGCTTCATGTTCGCTTAGTTCATGAGTGCTTCACCCCGTTTGCTTAATTCGGGAATAGGAATATATGTCTCGTAGCATTGGTTTCGCTTGTTAATTGATGTTACAATCGAAAAGAGAGTAGAATCCGCTTTAGGGCTTGGATTTATATGAACCAATGATAGTGGGAAACCGAAAGCAGAGAGGTTGATCATTTAGCTTATTTGATAATTACTTAGTTTGCATAGTTTTTCCGCTTTGTTTTCTTAATTTAATTTCAAATCCAAAACCCCCAAAATCTGACTTTTTTCTGTTAACAACAACCCAAGAGTCATTGTGAGACGATACTCGAGTTGTCGCTTCCCTAACTACATAATTTTGTAAACCGCCGCTTTTTTGACGCGTGCGCGGCAAGCGTTCACACTATATCTCTTTTCGCGTCATTAAGTACTCGCTCAAATAATAAACAGCCTTTTTCGACATTACCTCGCCATCCTGGGCTAACAAACATCCAATAGTATCATCCGACGCTAATATGTACAACTTCAACGGTCGACGAGGCACTACGGGCATCATCACCGGTGGATTTGTCAGATATTGTTTGATCTGGTCAAAAGCTTCTTGATGGCATGACTCCCATGTGAAGTTTTGTTCAGATTTCGACTTGATCAATGGCTCAAATACCCTTGTTCTTCCTGACAAATTGGTTATGAACCTTCTAAGGAAATTTACTTTTCCCATGAAAGATTGCAATTCCTTTTTGTTTGTTGATGCTGCGGCCGCCAAAACTGCTTTGGCCTTGTTCTTGTCCACTTCTATGACTTTCTTGTGAACTAGAAAGCCTAGGAACTTCGCAGCCGACACTCCAAAGCTACATATTTCCGGATTCATCTTGAGGTTATGTCTCCTCATCCTCTCAAATCCTTGCTTCAGATGCTCTAAATGGTTATCTTTTGTTTTTGATTTGACAACCACATCATCAATGTACACCTCTACAAACTTTCCAACAACATCATGGAAAATAGTGTTCATTGCTCTTTGGTAGGTGGCTCCTACATTCTTTAAACCGAAAGGCATCACTACCCATTCATATGTCCCAATTGCGCCCGGACATTTGAAGGCAGTTTTCGACACGTCATCTTCGACTATAAAAATTTGATTATAACCTGCATGACCATCTATACAACTTAAGATTTCATTTCAGATGTCAGCGCCGACTAACATGTCGGCTATCGGTATTGAATATTCATCTTTTTGCGGTAGTATTATTTAAATTTCTAAAATCAATACATACCCTCATCTTTTCATTTTTCTTAATAACAGAACAACATTAGAAAGCCATTCGACATACCCGGTGGTTCTAATGAACTTGGCTTTGAGCAATCGCTCGACCTCTTCTTTAATTTTGAGTACCACTTATGGAGCAAACCTCCAACCGGCCTGTTTGACCGACTCCGCATTCCTCCCTCAATGGCAATCTATGTTCGACAAGGTCTCTCGCTTGGCCGGCATATCATCATAGTCCCAAGCAAAGCAATCTTTATATTCTGTTATTAAATTGACAAGTTTCTTTTTACAATCCTCCGGTAGAAATGCACTTATGAAAATAGGCCTTTTATTAGCCTCAGTTCCCAAGTTTATTTCTTCTAGAGGATCCTCTACTTTGACGCTTTGTTTCTCATCGACCCCTTTTTCGAATCCCAACGGGTCATCGTCGATGATACAATCGGCTAACACTCCTTCAGAAGTGTAGACTTCGTTGTCGGCCAAATAAGCCGACAACCTCTGTAATTGTTGTTCAAGACTCATGGTCAACACTTGGATGAACCTCATCGGCCTCTTTCTTGATTTTGATTACAAACTGATTCAACAAACAAGCCTCCAAGGCATCCTTGTCAATTACCCCCTCTGTTGTAGTAATGGGTTTGACATTTGGCGCATATACTTTGAAGTCCACATGGAGTTGTTGGGCATAGCAAGCTCTATCATCCGCCTCTACTATTTCAACTTGGTCTTGTGCATTCCACAAGATAACTTTCTGATGTACTGTAGACTAATAGCCCCAACTGCATGAATCCAGTCTCTGCCTAAAAGCAGATTATAACTTGATTTGGCAGGGACTACGACAAACAAAGTCATTCGCTCGACAGTGCCAACTTGAATATTTAACATGACAACACCATCTGATGGAGAAGTCTTTCCACTAAAATCAATAACGACCATGTCAGTTGGAATCAAATCAGAGTCATCTTTCCCAAATTTCTTGAACATTGCTCTGGGCATTAAGTTGACGGCGGCTCCCCCATCAATCAATACTCAATTGGTAGGTCTCTCGTCAATGATGGCCTTAACATGCAATGGCCTAAGATGACTTTTTTGTTGTTCCGTTGTTTTTTCCAATTGTACGGCATCGTCAAACACCAGAACCAAGTTTTCCGGACATACATCCGTAAATCATTCAGCTCACTAGGTTCTTCGACAAAATCTTCATCGCCTGAATACTCCACTTCCAGATATCCTCAAATTCTCGCAGAATAATCAAATCAACCAAATCCTCATTTTCATTCCTGGTTCCAATATAATCTCATTATCTGGATCTTCGTCCAAAAATGGACCTGGTACTCCAAAATTCCTTCTCAAATCACTTTCATCATCTGAGCCTGACCTATTTGACAAAGGTCTAGCTATCCCTGCGCTAGCATTATCAAGTGCTCTGATAATATCAGATAAATGATCTTCGACATCATCTACCTCCATGTCGACATTGGCATCACTGTTAGCATTTATGTGATCATTTCGATCATTTAATGCCTCAATCACCTCGTGGAATGAAATTTCTTTCTTTGTCAAACTACAGTCAGGCTTGAACTCTACCAGTTTCTTTTTTCCCTTTATTCTAGCCTCAATGTCTTTCTCAATTCGACAACTTTCTCTATCTCAACTAAGCATACCGCCAATTGCCCCTTGATACAGCTTGAGGTGACATCCGCTCACTAGTTTTATTGGTTTGAGGCATAATCATTGGCAACTTACCCTGCCTAGCACACTCCCGTATCTTGCTCAGCATCTCTCTTTACCATGTTGGATCACCACCACACGTCGAAGCTTGTCATCTTCCTTTATACCAGTTTGACCTTCCTTCATGGCTATTAAAGTACCCTTGTCATTAGAAGGTAATTCCTTTATTTGGATGCCTTATAACTTCGACATTTTATTTTTCTAGGCTTACCTAAGCCTCAGTAATCTTCCTTTCGACTTTTGGTCATTGCCTGGTTGATTCGACGGCCAGCACAACCCCGGTCCCGTCGTGCTAGTACCTTGGACAACAAGCAGAATTTTCACCCATTTGTTGATCATCACATTAGATGGTGGCACCCTAGTTCTTGCTTGAACTGTAGGGCCCCTTGGAGTTTTATTGCTTCCGGCTGCACCCGGTTGATGGTATACACTGCTTGGCCTAGTATGACTCGAACTCCGCACGCATCTTCGCCCCGAGAAAATCTTTCTCGATTGTCGAAAGACTCACTCATTTCCATTGGATGGTAGGAGGGTATCTTTTGTGCCTTTTCCTTTTGTGCTACCAAGTCATCATAAAACATTTCACATTGAGGCAGATTTTCGCCTCCCATCTTCTTTCTTTCTACGGTAAAATCACCAACTGCTTTGCCGCTTTTGGATAAATATCAATGAGTCAGAAAAATTCATTTTGAATTTTTACCCAGCTCTTATATTGACCATTCCCACTCCCGGATTGAGTCTTGTGGTCACCCTTTGACACTTCAAAGACCGAAAGGTTCTCAGATCAACCTTCATATCGCTTCTTATCCGAAAAATTTTAGTCTCCCCTTCTCTCCAATCCTCTTTGAATGATATCCCCGAATTGCATGCAATCATTAGTCACATGACCGAAAGTATTATAAAACTTACAATATTTTTACGTCTTTAATTTCATGTGTCTTTAAAAGTTTATGATCATTCGACAATTTCAACCGTTTGTCTTTTAACAATATGTCGAAAATTTGGTAAGCCTTAGACACATCAAAAGTATAAACTTTTTGTTTATAAAATGGATTCTTTCCTTGGCCCTTGCAGGCCTTAAGGCTTGACAAATGTAGGGAGGTCCATTTTTAAGTTCGACTAAATCTACTTCAAAATCCTCAAAATTAATTTCCTCCTCGTTGGAATCACTACATCCGATTTAAATTAATCTTTTCTCTCTTAAGGAATTTCTTTTGCTTGATCAATTTCTCGCTTTGAGTTGTTCAATCTGGTCGAACTTTCTCGCCAACCGAGCAAGATCAATCAAATGTTGGTTAACTAGTTTCTTTTCTGGTATAATAATCTAATCCTCCCACGACGATTTTAACAATCTTTACTTCAGTGATTGGCGAAACATCGACTTCTCATCATCGAAATCTGGCTAGATAGTCATCGACCGCCTCATTGTTCATTTTCTTTATGTTGAAAAGATCAGTCATACCAACTTTCAAGTCTCCTCTAAAGAATTGGTCATGAAAACTTCTTTTCCAACCGAATCCATGAATGGACAGTAGTTAGGCCTCAATGTCGAAAATCAAGAAAAAACATTCTTAGTTAAGGAACTAGGAAAAACTTCATTTTGAGTCCTTCCTCCAAGGCCAAGTCTCCTAATTCGATCATATATCGAGTGATGTGTGATGAGTGTGATTTCACCTCCTCTTTGCCTATCATTTTGCATGCATTTTCATGTAGTTTAGTCACATTTAATTTGATTTTTAGTTAATTTTACTTTGGAACCGGTAAGGCGGTTTTTGTGGTGTTGTTTTGCAGAAATCAAGGGTAAAATGCTCAGATCAACCATGATGGAGCTTGGATGAAGATGAAGCTTGAAAAGTGAAGAAAATAAGCCAAACAGAGCCCATCACGCGCCTAGCCGTGATGACCATCATGGCCATGATCGAGCAAATCGGAAGGAAGAAAGGTCAAGTCGGAACCGAGTCACTACCGCCGTGATGCCCATCACACTGCGTGACTCGTCACCGAGCAGACACCCCACAAGTCGAATCCGTCATTTACCCTAGCCGTGATGACCATCACGGCCGTGACATACCATTGCTAAGAAGCGCCAAGGCGGAATCCATCACTACCATGATGCTGTTACTTGGATCAAGCAACCGATTTGGATCTAATTTGAGTTAGATTGGGATTCAAACTTCCCAAATCTATAAATATGGGATCAAGTCGAGGCTTGGGAGACTTTTTGGGCCGCTACTCATAGGCTGTTATTTAGGATCTCTTCTCCTTCCCCTTATTCTCTTAGTTTATTTTCATGTTATTTGTAACCAAGCTTGTCGTCACCATGACAAGGCTTGAGTAGTAGCTTAGTTTCTAGGGATTGGGGCTATGCCCAAGTTTTGTTTATGTTGTTAATTTGATGTTATATCTTTGTTGATTGCGATTTTGCTTTAGATCTGATTTCTAGTGTTTGAATCACTCGTGAAATTCAGTGGCCACTTGTTTGCGTGTCACAGACATTCTAAGTAGGAACCTAGCGGTGAACTTAGGTGCCTGGGATCTATAGAATCGACTTAGACTAAAATCACGAGAGTTGAAAGTCATCCTTCGAGGATCAACGAATTGTCATGAAACGCAGAGGTCCAATCAATTCGACTACCACGAGTAGGGGTTGGTTGAGTTGGGCACGGTTTTTGTAACCCGAGAGGAGCTTAAGCTATTTCGAGGATAAATTCGCCTTCAAGGCAATTTCGATAATTAACAAGGGTAATCGACTTAGCAACGAAAACGATCTTGTTAGTAACCTAAATCCCTAGGAATCCATTTAGATCCGAAAACCATAAATAGATTTGTTTTCTTTTTTTATTTATCTCTTAATTCAAATTCAAAACCTTTTCAAAATCCAAAACCTTTTTTATACAAATCCAGATTTACTAATTTGATAATTAGTTGCGATTTGAGATCACATCTCTATGGGATCGATATCTTTATTACTTGGCGACAATCCAAGATACTTGCCGGAATCGCACTTTGCGCTTGCTCGCACGACATCAAGTTTTTGGCGCGTTGCCGGGGGATCGTGCGTTTTCAAATCCCAATTTAATTTTTCAATTGATTTTTCTGGACCTTTTCTTTTTATTTAGTTTTTTATATCTGGAAAAAAGGGTTTCCCTTCTCAGATATCTATCTCTGTGTTTTTTATGCAAAGATCCCTAAGTCTTGGGAGCCTCAAGTGAGGTTGATCCCGGAAATCAAGAGACCTTCCATAGACGTAGGGAGACTACAAAGTGAGAGAGAGAGGTTGACCCCATTCCGCTAATGGCGAATCAACCGGATACGAAACCGTTGAAGGAACGAGCCCCAAATGCTAGGGGCTTGCTGAACCGGGATAGCTAGCCAGAGTTGAGGCGGAAAACTACACTATACCTCCTATGCTAATCAACATGATTAGGCAACATCAATTCGGAGGACTGCCCTCGGAGGACCCGACCCGACCACGAGAGACATTTTTTGGAGTTCACCCGACGCAGTCAGTAATTCATGGTGCCGGTTGATGCTATTCGCTGAGGTTGTTCCCCTCTTCTCTTACTTTGAAAAGTGAAAGCTTGGCTAAAGCAAATCCGCTAATACCTTGTCTACTTGGGACCAACTCGAGCAAGCGTTCTTGTAAAAATTCTTCCTCCATCCAAGACCGCTCACATACGAACCCGGATCACCCGCTTTCTTCCAAAAAGACGGAGAATCCTTATCGAAGCTTAGGATCGCCACAAGGACTGCTGGAGTCTTGCCTGTCGCATCATGGACTCGAGAGGTGGTTATTAGTGCACACCTTCTACAACGGATTGGATTACTCTTTGAAGGTGTCACTTGATTTCGCAGCTGGTGGAGCATTTATGAATAGGCCTCTGGATCGAGGCATTCAACATCATTGAAAACGTTGCCACCAACTACCACCAATGGGGTTCAGAAAGAGTAATAACCCGAACAAGATTTGGGGGTAAGTTTGAAGTAAATAGCACCGATCTCATAATGTCAAAAATAGACTCACTTAATAAACGTTTCGATCACCTTGAAAGAGGCTAATGGGAGTGCAATAGGTGCTACTAACCTTGTTTGTGAGATTTGTGGAATGCAGGGACATGACATAATGGAATGCCCACGTGGTATTGCTCATGGATCCGGCGCCTTGGTGAACAAGTGAACTCTTGTCACAACTTCTACGACACGAACCCGAAGTTACCCAATTATGCTCCCCAAATCCCTACAACCAAAGGAAGAACAACCCTTACCTCTCCTACGACAACTACAGACAACATGCTAAACCATGAGTTCCAAGAGGCCAGGTAATAGGAAAGCCTGACAGGGGTATCTTAGGTACAGAGATCTAAACTGAAGTCTTTATTGGAAAGTTTTGTTGAAACTCAAACAAAACAAAATGAAGAGTTTAGACAACAAGGTAGGGCAGTGAACGAGGCAATAAAGGAGCTAGCATCTAAGGTACATAACTTATCCATTCATAACAAGATGCTAGAAACTCAGATTGCCCAACAAGCCAGCACATACTCGAGACCTAAGGGTACATCTCCATGGGCAACCAAGCTAAATCCCATTGAACATTGTAATGCCATATACTTAGGGATGATAAGCTGCGTGGTTGAAATGGACGTGGAACCAGAGGAGGACATGAGCGAAAAGGAAGAGCCAGAACCAAAGTATGTCCCTCCACCACCGTACCAACCCCCGATACCTTTCCCACAAAGGTTGGTCAAGAAAAAGCTAGTAGATATAGAAACTAAAATGCCTCCTAAGCTGAAAGACCCAGGTAGTTTCTCTATCGCTTGCTCGATTGAAAAGTTCAAATAGATCAAGCCTTATGTGACTTAGGGGGCTGCAATGAGCTTGATGCCCTCACTATCTTGGAAAGGTTGGGAACCAAAGAGTTGAGTCCATTCAAATTCTCCTTACAATTTAGGATGGCTCAACCCAGGACTCCCTCTAGGCATACTAGAGAATGTTCCTGTAAAGGTAGGGAAATTTTGCATCCCCACCGATTTCCGGTATTGGATATGAAAGGGAATTCTGAATTCCCCATCATTTTAGGAATGCCATTCTTGGCCACCACTGAGCAAAGAATAGACGTGAAGGAATGGCAAACTCTCTAAATGTAGAGGAAGGTAGGGTAGATTTTCAATTGACTAACTCCTATAACAACCCTCCTTTGAGAGCCATGTGCGCAGGATCGATATAACGCTCTCCGCAAAAAGAAAGAGCTCAGACATGGAAGCAACTCCGGAAGAGATGCATGGCTGATGATGCACCCCTGTGGTGACGAAGTTGGAGTTACACTGATCATGCGGAAACAAAACTTGGCCGGGGAGTAAGGCTACGGAAGCTCCGAGTGAAGAGCGGCGGGCGCACTGGTCGTATGAGCAGAATCGACTCTTTGAAGGAGTTCCATGGAAGAGGAGTGTTCTCGCACTTCTACGCCCAATGGACCCTGTTGATTGAAGGAAGTATGGTGCTTAAGACCGTAAACAAGCGCTTGGGAGGCAACCCAAGTTTTCTTTCCCTTATCCTTTTATTTTTGAATTTATCTCTTGAATAATTTGAGAAGATCAAGAGGCAAAAAGCATAAATTAATAGATTTGTCTAGTGTTTTCGTGGATAAGAAGGAAGGAAGAGCAAGAAAAATAAAGTCGAAGCCATCACGCCCTGTGCCGTGAAAGTTGGTCACGATCGTGATGAGCTAACCAAGAGCACCCGAAAGGATCACGACCCACCGTGATATCCATCACGGCGTGATGAGAAGGACCCTAAGATCAGAGGCATCACGGCCCGGTCACTACGTGACAGGGCCTCCTGAAGACTGCACTGATCACGGCCTGCTCGTGATGAGCCTCACGGCCGTGATGCAATTTCCAACAAGTTTTTGGCTGGAATGTGAGCCAACAACCGCTACCAACTCCTGTAAGTTGTTCCAATTTTTCTCCTTTCTCCGACTTGATTATTTACATTGGGGACAATGTAAGTTTTTAAGCTTGGGGGTAGGGGGTATTTTTGCAAATTTTTGCATTTTTGCATTTTTTTCATGTTGCATTCATATAGGCATAGTTTTGCATGATCACATTCTCTAGATTGCCCTCACTTGGAATATGCATCCAATTGTGAGAACTTGGTGCCAAATGAATTGAGATAGTGAATTTTTGAACCCAATTTTTTTATTCTTGTGACAAGGCTAAAAATAAAAATTATTGAGATAATCTTTTGATAGTTGATAATTAGCATGCGGTTCCTTAAATTTGTGTTTCTCACTGATTTTGAACTACTAAATATAAGATTTTGAGCCAAAAGGGGTACTCACTAAATCTACCCCATTCTTTGATAGAGTATTTTAATTCCTCTTAGGCTGTATTTTCTAGAACTTGACTTGAAACCATTTTGAAACTTAAAAATTTTTGAAAACATTTTTGAAAATGATTGAGGCACTAGGTATTTTTCCGACCTTCTAAGCTTTGATTGATTAAATGCTACCCCTTAGTTGCCCAATTTTGAGCCTAAAAGAATAAAATATTTTCTTGGTACCTTGAATTACTTTGATGAATAATGCTTGGTATGGCACCTTTTAAAGTATTACAATAGGCAAAAGGTAGTTTGAAAAAGTATGGATGAGAAAGTTAGAAAATATTTCTCTTGAATTGAAAATCTCCCTTCTCCAAATAAATGAAAAAATAAAACAAAAAAAATGGAGAAGGAATGACAAAAGAAAGTGAGAAATAAAAATAAAAAGAAAGAAAGAAAGGGTGGAAAAGTGAATCAAAGCCAAAAAGGTATTTTTAGAAGGTGTCATGCTTTGCAATGTTTGAATTTTTGTTTAGCCTTCTTGAAATTTCCTTTTCTTGATCTCCCCACCTAACGATTAATCCCATGGCCACGCTACAACCAAAGTAAAAGACCTCTTGATTCTTATGTGTTTTCATTAATAAAGTAGAGATTTGGCTAATAGTCGTTTTATGGTAGAATACCTTCCCGAGGAAATTGAGCGAAATGTCATATATATCCTTAAACATTTGAGTGAGGTGAGACGAGTGTCTGAATCGGTGAGAATATGAATTTGAAGAACCTAAGCTTCTAATTGGGCTTGAAATCGATTATCTCTTGGGAATTTGTTTGAATATGCCTGTCACTTGGATTAGTTTCTGGTTCTTGGTTCACTATCCATGATTTGATCATTTATATCTTCTCTGGTCTTATAATTGCTTGAGGACACAAAATCTTAAGCTTGGGGTGATTTGATGAGTGTGATTTCACTCTCTTTGCCTATCATTTTGCATGCATTTTCATGTAGTTTAGACACATTTAATTTGATTTTTGTTAATTTTACTGTGAACGGGTGTGGGGTTTTTATGGTGTTGTTTTGCGTAAACCAGGGGTAAAAATGCTCAGGATCAACCAAGATGGAGCCCTGATGAAGATGAAGATTGAAAAGTGAAGAAAATAAGCCAAATAAAGCCTATCACGGCCTAGCCGGGATGACCATCACGGCCGGATCGAGCAAAACCGAAGCGAAGAAAGCGTCAAGTCAATCGTCACTGGCCCGTGATGCCCATCACGACGGTGACTTGTCACCGGGAGCCTGACCCCCACAGTCAGAATCCGCTGACGCTAGCCGTGATGACCATCACGCCGTGACATACCACCATCAAGAAGCGCCCGATGCGTAATCCATCACCGCCGAGGATGCGTGTTACTTGGATCTACAACCGATTTGATCTAATTTGAGTTAGATCGGGATTCAAACTTCCCAAATCTATAAATACGGATCAAGTCAGAGGCTGGAGACTTTTTGGGCTGCTACTGTAGGTCGTTATTTAGATCTCTCTTCTCCTTTTCCTTATTCTCTTATTTATTTTCACGATATTTGTAACTGCTTATCGTCACCATGACAAGGCTTGAAAGTAGTAGCTAGTTTCTATGGATCGGGGCTATGCCCAAGTTTTGTTTATGTTGTTAATTTGATGTTACATCTTTGCTGATCATTTTGATTTTTCTTTAGACCGATTTCTAGTGCTTGAATCACTTGCGAAAACGGTGGCTACTAGTTTAGCGTGGTCACAGACATTCTAAGGAGGAACCAGCGGTGAACTTTAGGTGTCTGATCTACAGAACCAGACTTAGACTAAAATCACTAGAGTTAGAAGTCATCCTTCGAGGATCAACGAACTGTCATGAAACGCAGCGGTCCAATTCAATTCGACTACCACGAACAGAGGGGCTGGTTCAATTGGGCACCATTTTGTAACCACCGAGAGGAGCTTAAGCTATTCGAGATACCCGCCTTCAAGGCAATTTCGAGAATAACAAGGGTAATCGACTTAGCAACGTAAACGATCTGACAGGAACCTGAATCCCTCAGAATCCATTTAGATCCGAAAACCATAAATAGATTTGTTTTTTTTTTTATTTATCTCTTAATTCAAATCCAAAACCTTTTCAAAACCAAAACCTTTTTATACAAGTACCAGATTTACTAACCTGATAATTAGTTGCGATCTGAGATCACATCCCTATGGGATCGAGATCTTTATTACTTGGCGACAATCCAAAGCACTTCGCTGAATCGCACGTGCACTCGCGTATGACATCAACATGCTCGACACTTGACTTTCCACTTTCCTCGAGAATTTTGACACCTGAGAATTTTCTTCCTCAGGCATTTTCTTCCGTGGGACCCTAATCAGTGAATGCGCAGGCAAAGAATGGTTGGTTAGCATAACCTATGTCAAAGCCAAACCAGCTAATGCCTATTCCACCACTTGATTAACATTCTTAGTTTAAAGTATTCCAAAGCGCCCAAAAGCACCCGGTTTATATAAAAGTCTTCGTCTTCCCTCGGGCTGCTAACATGCACATTTCCATGTCCTAGCGAGGCTCGACGATGGGCCGGGACCGCTCGTCGTTTTGTTCTGCTCCATCAAGCTGGAAACCAGGGTTGTTCAACCTGGGCCGACCATTCCGACCCTCGCGGACATTTCATTTTCATTTCTATGGGCATTTTGGTTATTCCTCCTGGGCTAGTATGCTCAAAACTATGTTTATCCTTATATCTCATTTGTCAATGTGAGAGATGCATCACCTGCGGTTTTTGCATTAACGGGCGAAATCACCGCACTCATTTGCTGGGTGTAAAACATATTCACCATTTCAAAGTTACCTAATCTATCGTTGTCAACACCGACCAATGTAGCTTCGACAATTCAACAACATTTTGTTGGGGCGGTAGTCTAAATGGGATACTATAGGTCGCACTAATGGATGACCGCCAGTACGGGTATTACTATCGACCCCCGTTATCTACACTCTTTGACCGATTGCCCCCCACGGTAAGTCCCGCCCGGCATGTATGAAGGTAAAGGCCGCCACACTTCCATTTGGATCTGTATGGATACAAAAAGGCTGTTTAGGCGTGCAAACCGAACCATAAGGCATTCCATACAAAGGTAATTGCAGTAGATGTAGTTCCCCCGGGTCTAATTTACAAACATGGAGATAGTCCGCATTTCGTGTGTTTAAATGAGAAACCGAGACCGCGTGACGGGAGAGCCTCGACCAACTTCGTCAACGCTTGAAGACTGGGGCATTGAATCAGCTTTTCCGGCAATTAAACTGTATTACCATTATTTCCGCACTAGTAGTACTAATCCTCGTCGGATAAGTTAACCAAGCGAATCTGGTTAAAAAGTGGTTAGCATCCATCGCTGGCAGACAGGCCTGGCGGTAGTGTTCAACACGCTGCATTGTCTGCACTACTCATATTCACGAGTATGATGAAACATATGATGTTTGAATCACTTTCCCACTTCATTTATACAATCAATTTGTATGCCAAAGTCATACACTATACTGAGCATCTAAACTGTCCCACTGGCGTGCCAATTTGTTTACTCTGGTTTTTTGGTAGTATCCAAACCACGAAAAACAAATAACAAAATATTAGGAAATTGTGGGATTTTTACGCTAGGCGTGAACCTCGTGTTAGTGGTTTTTCACAAAGAGTCGTTCACAAATACAAATTTGACAAAAATCGACTTTATAATGGCAAACTACTTTCATCTACTTATACCAGAAATTACCAAGAAATCAACTAAACTATAAATGCAATAAATAGATAACAGAAGTACTAAAATAATTATAAAATAACTAGTAAAAGATAGGTTAAAAATAAATAATTCATGGTAATGTGACAAATGAAAAGAATAAAGAAACATCAATTTAAATTAAAAATGTATAGTGAAAAATGTTTGTCAACAAAGTATAAAACTAGACAATATAAGCAATAACTTGTAAATTTTCAGTGGAAAACTCAAAGAAAGATGAAACATTGTTAAAAGTACAAATTGATTAAAGTTAAATGCTAAATGAAAGAAGTTTGTAAGCAACTAAAGAAACACTGAAGTTGACGAAAACAATATTTGAGTAAAGAACATAAAATTGGATCCGCCATCTGAATTAATGTTCAGAAAAATAAAGAAGATGAAAAAGAATAAACGCCTAACACTATGAACGGAAAATACATTGAATAGACTTGAATTGAAATTATTGAAATTTGACAAAAGTGGTGGGAAGAATACTGAACTAATCCGTCAACCCCTCGTGGGGATCAAGACGTCAGGGATGCGTTAAGTTTCCAACCGATACATTGCGGCGTGAACTACTATATATAGGCAAAATAAAATAACCTCACAATGTTTACTTCCTACTTTCACTATCTCACCGTGTCGCGGGCACTTTTCTACATATCTCGAAACTTAAACCATTTCCCGATAACAACTCCTTTTAAACTGCTCATTTGCTTGAACAGCCTCCGTGTCAACTTATTGTGTTTGGATTACAGTGTCGCCTGCCTGTCAACTTGAGAACTGTATGCTCGAATTTTTTCTTAAGCGCCTTTCTAAATCCTAAATTCACATCCACTTTCTCGACACCAATCCATCCACAATCCAACTATAAATCTGTCAACACTTGGACTCTTGATCATTTCTTCAAACCAACTCGCTTCCACCTATCCGATAAAATGGGAATTCCCAGAAACTTATGTCCCACTGAGTTAATCATTTTAAAGAAAATATTTAACTATCGTCATGCTTTCTCCTCTCTTGAAAATATAAAATTTTTTTTTTTCACTTTTCCCTGTAAGATAACCATTTTTAAAAATATATTTGTCCATCATATGTTTTTCCTTCTCACTTGAAAGTCATTTGATTTATTTCTACTTTTCCGTAAGAAATATTTTAGAAAATATTTCCATCATATTACCCGTCATCATAATCTATTTGGAATTGTTTTCTCATGATACATACCTTGGTTCAATGTAATATAATCATATTATTTTTCTCTTTTCTATCGAAAATCTATATTATTATTCTCCATTCATTCACAAGCATCAACAATTTTTTTGTTAATATATTTATTTATGATAACACATTACACACAATAATAATATAATATTATTATTATTATTATTGTTCTCTTTTTAAACCAATTGAATTATTTCTTCACCGAATATCGGAAGCTTGATTGAACTGCATATATTTATTTCAAACATTTGAATTACATGTTAATGTGTAGTATCAACATTATAACAATTGTAATAATTGTTATTTGAAATATTATTACTTTTATTATGATTAATAAAAATTACTATCAAGTTTGAATTGTTTCGTTAATCACCTAATATTTATCGAAATTGATTCTATATTATTTTCAATTGGCACATTACTATGATTAATATGTTTTCAAAATAATTAATATGACCATTTCGAATTGCGTAACTTATTTATTCTGGCATCCATTTTCTAATTACTGATTCCATGTTTGCAGCTAATAGGATTCTTCATCATGTCATTTATACTTATTGATTTAATTTCTGGTTTGCTATATCATTTTTTTTTTTCATTTGAATTACATGTTATTGCTTGGTAATAAAAATCTTCAGCACTTGTGTTTTCCTGAACAAGAGTATGAAAATATTTGGGATCTTTTGACTACAATTTTTTTGTGGGTTCTATCTGGGATTTTATTTTTCTCAACCGTAGGCTACACTTCGCTAATTACTCTTCACCGTATTTAGCTCATTGATGTGGATAGTGAGGGTGGGATTTGCGGGGTGTCGCTTGGGGCCATTTCGAGCAGCAATAAATGATCAACTCTGGGAGGAAGGACACCAACTGGATGCTATTATTCAACGATCCTCCAATTTTTACTTCTGGATTGAAGCATGCAAATCAACAGCACTCAACATGCTAGGCAATTCGGGAGCTTTAACAACATGGGAACCACCTCCAAGTTATAAATGTAATGCTGATGCAAGTTTCTTTGAAGATCGGAAAACTAGTTTTGGTATATATGTAATAAGATGATCACACGTGTTTTATTCAAGCCAGATTATCTGGGTACCCTCTTGTCTCCCGCCTCCCGGGAGGGGGAAGCATGCTTCTAAAGCTATTGAATTATCTCAAGAATTGAATTTAGACTCATGTTATTTTTGAGATAGAGACAAATGGTTAACCATGCCAAATTTAAAAAAAGCGATATCTCCGAATACGGTGAGTAACAAAAAGAAAGAGCGATGCATTTTCTTCGTTTTTTCCAAACCTTGGGACAAGTTTTACATGAGACGATGACAATGAGAGTTCAAATCTGCAACAAGGGCGACTCTTTTCACCGCCTCCCCGTATTTTCTATCATGTTCCTCAATGTTACTTGACGTGAGTGAGCATTCTTCAGCCTTCTTTTTCTAAAAATAGAAATCAGTACAATGAGAAATGTTGATTACTTGTTTGTTACTGGTCATTTATGACATGATTCAATTGGTTCATTTCAAAAATAGATTATTCTTGTAATGTTGTGGTTTCTCAGGTTAAGAATGACACATATTATGGTATTATTGTCATGATTATTTCTAGTCGCGGGTTTTTTGGGGACATGACTGATTGGGTTGGATTTAAATTGAACAAATCATTATAAAACCACAGTTGATAATTTTCAAAATGCTACCCTCTTTTACATTAACGGGATTGATCATTAGGGTTTTTAATTTTTGACTGAATCATTGAGGGGTTTTAATCTACATGAAAGTCAATAGTTTTATGTTTTAGACGATTAATATTGATTCTAACCATATTTTTGAATTTAAATCAGTTTAAAAATTAAATTCCCGCCTTCTTCATTTGATATTGACTCGGCTTCTATCTTATTTTAGTGGCAAGCATTTCAATCATTGGATACATTTTATTATGGATTGTTATAATTAATAATCATTAATATAACTAATTACGTTGATGAAATCCTTTTAATTGTAGATAAATTCATAATCAATCAAAGCTGAAAATTATTTTTAACAAAAATTAAACACATAAGTTCGGAATTATTGTACAAAAAAAGTTCGAATTATTATTAAAATAAAATTGAAATAAAAGTTGCATTCATAATTGTTATTATTACTATTAATTAATCACATTATTCGGATAATCCTTCTTTGAATTCAATTTGAATAATCAGGATCATTGTATAATCACGGTATTCAAATTACTATTAATTACAGAAATTTTGATTTGGGGTATTCCTTATAATCATTAGTAATCAAAGCACCAGGGCAATATTGTTTTAAAGTGAAGTGTTGACATTTGGATTTTGAATTTTGAGTGTATTTTGGCATGGAACTTTCGTAATTTTAATAATAATTGTAGATTATTTTGATATAACAGCTATTTATTTTAGAATCTTTTAATCAACGTTTTATTTATTTTATTCAAATATTTGAAAATGCAAGACAATTAAACTTGGGCTATAACAGGCAATGAACATTAGGAGGCCAGGGCCGTTGTTTCGGGGTCAGGTGGTGGTCTGGCATCGAAGGTTGCCGGGCTTGCTGTGGTGAGTGAGTACAAGTAAGGATAGAGAATTTCAAATCTCACTCTTTTGTGTTTGGATGAGGGTTTGTATCGGGTCAAGTGATTTTAATAGTGATAATTGAAATACTTCACTCTAAAATACTTTTTGGATATGAAATATGTTCATTTAAAATCGCGATTTTCATGGTATTTTGTTTAAGATAAATTGTAGGAATTTGAAATATCTCCAAAGAGATGATATTTTGAAAGTCTCTCTCCTTCATGTCATCTACCATCGACGACGGCCCCGACACCGTGGGGCGTGGCCCCCATCCCAAAACACCAAGTGGAGGCCCCGGACCCGATGGCGGGGCGCCGGCCCTGTCAGCTGTTGAACCCCGTATTTTTTAAATGAATATTAAAAAAATATAATGTTGAATGAAATGTTTGATCACAAATAAAGTAATTTAAAATACAATATATTTGAATTCCCCTTATCTAAACAAAATATTTTGAAATGAAAGTAATTCATTCAAGAATTCAATCGCTTATATTTCAAATTCCTTTCGAATTTCGAAATATCCAATCCAAACACACATTTAAATATTATTTCCAATTCCAATTTACCTAAACCAAATACATTCATAAAATCGTTTTGATTTCTAAAAATTCTTATTTCTAATACCCAAACAAATTACTCTCTTCAAATACCTCATCAAAACACAATATAATCAGACCACACTACCATGTAATTTTCCCATCCGCTCTTCGTTATACCCTTCTATTCTTCAATTCGTCAATGAAGAATCATCCGTTTGGCAAAGGTTTGTTTCATGGGGTTGTTCTCATTGCTGTTTTTCTCTCTCCTGCTAGCTTGACTTCCATCTGCAAAAATGGAACTCAATGGCATCTACGAAAACAGAGAACATCAATCTTTCATATTCTAATGGAGAGGAACAACATCTTGAACATGGCTGCAAACCATTTGATAAAATGCTCAGGGTCATATATTTTTTTAAATCTTATGTTTGTGCTTTGTAGCTAATAATCAATCTGCTTACTATTTACCAATAAATTTTAGATCACTAAGATTTTAGGTGTTTACATGGGCGTTCATTGCTGTATTTTTTTATTTTGGTTTTTAATGCTAATCCTTTTATCTTTTCCTTTTCCTACTCATATGTGGTCTTTTAATATATTAAAAAATCTGTTTTCTTTGAAATGATCACGGTTTTTATGAACCCTTTACGTGGATGCCTTCTATGGTGCACCAACACACAAATGGTACAACCTTGCATCTTGTTGACCATGTATTTTGGATCAATCATTTTGTCATGTAGGATGCTCCTTTACTCATGATTTACTACACCATTGGTTGGTGAAAATGGAGTAAGGTTGCACCACTAAAAAGCTGGCATGCAACTTAGACAAAACCCTCTTATGTGATTGTTGGTTTTTCATTTTGCTTTGAAAGTTTATTCCATGTTTTAGTTCTTCGAGTTATGGATGAATAACCAACGAAGTACTTCGTTGGATAACAAACCGTGCAGCTGCAGAGGTATGATGAAAAAGAATTAGTTTTGCATGAAAAATAGAAATAATACAACTGCAACCCTTAACGAAGCTCTTTCTAATCTTATAATTTGAATCCTGGCAGTTAGAGTGATACTCTATGATTTTTCTATTGTGAAGATTTTGCTTGATTCTTTTATTAATGAAAAGACTGAAAATAATGTCATTTGATAGTATGACTTTACTAGCCGTGAACTACCCTGTCCTGAAATTGAGGTTTATGTTGTTCAAGCTTCCTCAGGAACACCTATTATCTTAACTAAGACTCTGCAGCTCAATTGCCAGAAGAAGCACAATAAGAATGTAAATATTTAGCGACTAAAGAGTTAATTTAATGATTTATCTGATCATGGACTTGATTTGCAGGTAAAAAATGCAGAACAGCTATTAATTTACATAAGTAAAGAGAGAGAGAAGAGGAGGGTATTCAGTATCCATGAAAGTGAAGAAGGGACTGAGAGAGTCCACATCCCCTTGGAATACCTCGGAAGCCATTGTAATATTCTCTTTCTTCAGTTTTATATATTTGATACTGTTTCTCAGCTTCTCAATAATGCCATAAATTCTACTCTTTCTGGTCCTGTTCATCGGATGATAACTAAGTTCTATTTGGGAATTCTTGTGTATGAGATTCTGATCATAACTAGGCTATAATTTTCATATGCATTTCTTGGAACTCTTTAATTTATAGAATTTTGAGATAGCAGAATGGAATACATTCCTTTAATTAATTTATATTTATATTTATGTTCAATAAGATAATGTGGCATTGCCTACGACTTGAAATAGCATGGAGCATAGTGATAAAGATTGTAAAGTTTTCTTAGATTTTTTGAGATTATTAATATCAATTGTATACTTGAGAGTGATTAGGACTAATCCAGCAAATTTTGTCCTTTCTTGAGCAGGCCAAAGTTTGGTGCACAAACCAGAGACCAGTGTCCCAAATATAGACATGAAAGCAAACATATATATTATGTCAAGTATAACCTGGATCTGGCAATTATATCAGTAGTATGTACCTCTTCACAGATAGAAGAGAATATTCTGATCTTAGTGCACTTAAATTTGATCTCATCCTGTATTATCTTAATTTAATAAGGAATGGACCTCAACTAGTTAACTAAACCTTGCCTTTAGAATTTGTAACGAGGAAAGTATGAGGATTAACATTCTTGCACGAAGAAAAAGGAAGGTCCCTCACAGGTCATAAACCAAGAGGACATAAACAATAGGAAAAGGAATTTTTACAGGAAGTCTGTGTTTTATTGATCTTTTTGGAAGGCTACATACTCTTTTTTAAATATTGTGAATGCTACCCTTTATGAAAATGTATATGGTGTTTCATTACTTTTTTGGTAGAGGTTTACGGTAAGCACATAGCTGGGGTTGTACAAAAGTTTTGTGTATGCCTCAGGCATGTATGCAGTTTATGTATTTAGCTTACTAGTGATGTGTTGTCCATTTGCCTGCTGGCAAAGACACTGGAAGTGGTTATTTGTTTCTATTATTTAAATTCAAAACAAGGTAGATCTTCCACTTTATGTTTCCTGTTAGGCCAATATACAAATCTGTGTTCAGTTCCCAAAAGAAAAAAATATTTCCAGTTCCAGTGTTATTTGATTGATATGATTTAAAAGTAAGGAAAGGGAAACTTTTCCCTGCCATTTGTCATTGACAATGGCATGAGTGTTAATTTGAAAACTTTATGACTAAATAAGAGGAATTCATGCAAACCTATGCATAATTGACAGTTTGTTTTTGTCTCTACTCATTCAGTTTTGCTATTTGACAACTTTGTTTGTCTCTAGCATTGGGTTTTAAACCATGAGTTAAAGTAGTAGCATCCTCTCATGCAAGATCATCTCTTCCAACCTAAGCCTTAGTCTTCCTCTCTAGTTTGGCTTCTTACCTTTACATTTTTATTAAAAATGACTACTAATTCTCAAAGGACTTGCAAGGATACATGAATTCACTGCTTAATGAGTGTAAAAATTCCTTTTAAGTTTTTAATGTTTGCTGGGATCTTTTGAGGGTCAACCCCACTTCTTCAAAATTGTCTTTTCCCCCTAGTTTTCATTTTTGCTAAGATGATCTGAAAAAGCTCCTCATAGATGGAGTTGTTTACATCTTATCTTACTATTAAATTCAAATTACATCCTAAAACTTTTCCTCTGAATTAGTTCAATATATTTTTGTTGAAAACCGAATCAAATTCTAGCACAGTCATTTAACTGTGTTTTTGCACCTGGTTGTGCATGAATATAATCTTGTCCAGTGCTGCATTTTACTTGTTTATTTTAGAACATTATCATGAAAGAATGTCTACATATTTATTGTGTTTTTTTCTTCTTGCCATTACCTGCAGGGGTAGTGAATTTTAAGTTTAACGAAAGCTACAATTCCTGAAAAACACCATGGAACCAGATTGTGTTGGGCAGTTGATTGAAACATATTTTGCAGATATTGACATGATCCTTTTCTTAGTTTTTCTGTCATGTAATGATGCTTATTTCGGTGTGTTTTTGGCTGTAAGCCAATTATCTAACTTTGATTAATATTTCTATTTCTACAGTGAGTAATCTAAAAACCACTTCTGTAAGTTGGCTTTCTAGCTCGGTGTGAAATAGAGGACAAGAGTACAAGGTAGCTTGAAATGAAAAGTCATTTATTACAATTGTGTTTGGTGTTAAGCAAGAATGTTTTTCAGACACTTTGCATCCAACTATTTTAATAGTTTTTTCCCTTGATTGGAGGGGGCATTTAGTCTTATAACAGTGCATGCTTAATAATATGGAGATTTTAAGCACTCATTTCTTTCTTAAAGGCAATAAGGAAATTGACCAATAGGGGAGAAATTGTATTTTGCGGTTACTAATATTAAAATCCCTCCATAGACACCTTCAAATGTTACTTGATGGGGATACTAACGAAATATGTTTATCATGTTTTTGTATGCTAAGAAACATGTAAAATGAATACTTGTCTTTTTGGTTGGCCTTTTTTGTTTTAAATAAATGATGCTTATATAATTAGTTTTGTATGAGAGATGATGTCTTACATGGATTATAAACAAAATAAAAATTCAAGAAGTTGGTGCATTTATAAAGTTGCAGCCTTGCAGTGACAAAAAGTTCACGAGAATCTATTGCATTTAATTACCCGTAATTCCTCCTTTGGTATGAATAACATTAAAAACACTGGCTTATCCTATAACCACTTGTATACTCTCATATAAGATAACTATTTTGGTGACTTGACATTTTCATGCATGATTGTGCCCTCCATACACAAACACAAGTTTGCACAAAAACATCCTAGCTTGAGAAGTTCTTGATATGTTGCAATGTTAACAAACGAAAGTTTAAAGGTTATAGTTTATTTTTTCAAAGCCCAAAATCTGTTTACTTTGTAAATGTATGTTTGTTTTTACTGTGTTAGGAATGTTTTGATAGGGACCTAGACTCTGCGTCTACCCTTAATATTACTAGAGTGTGGGTGAGGATGCTGCACCTAGGATGCACCTAATCAAATATAGAGAGACATGTAACCAACTGCCTTTGGCAGCAGCAGTGAGGTGAGGTGATTTTCGTGACTGAGGGATTTCCATGCACGATGGAGAGAACAGAGGTAGGCCGGAATTAGGATTGGACTTGGGAGAGACTAGGCACCTCGAATTGCCTAGAACACCTTGTTATTCATTTGTTTCTTCTTCATCCAGCACTGTAACCACTTGTTACAGGCTACGAACTTCAATAATACAATGCTTTTCGGCTATAATTCTGTTCTTGTACTCCTGGGTTTTATTTTTTCAAAAAGCACAAAATCTGTTTACTTTGTAAATGTATTGTTGTTTTTACTTGTTAGAATGGTTGTTCAGGTGTCAAGGACAAAGTATCACAAAGGGTTACATCTATTTATAACATGTCTCCCTCATGCGAGATCCATTTGGGCTTGAAGCATAGACAATGTACCAACTTACTTTTACCATGTGCTAAAATTCAACTTTTATTTAGAACAGTGGGGGCAATAAGAATCAAACTCCTGGTTACTGGGCCATAGTACTTGATACTATGTCAAGAACTAACTCTTTCTAAAAAGTTTAAGCCACTAGGTGAAGGCTCATGAACGTTTGCAACTAATTTAACACGCCTTACGGTTAGAGCCCTTGGGCTTGAAACATGCACACAATGGACAAGCCTATTTTAATCATGTGTTGAATTCAACTCTTATTTAGAAGAATGGACATCAGGGATCAAACTTCTGACCAATTGGTTGTAAAGGCTCTTAATAAAAGTTTAACTTGTTACCCCAAGACTCCATTGAATAATATTCGTAGCTTAAACTTGTCTTTCGTTATATGACCATATCCTTGTAGACATAAGCTTTTAACTATTAGATATCTATGATACAGTACTCGAGAAAATATAGATTCTCTTGTTTAACCACATAGAATATGCTTCTGTTGTATGTTTCAAGCTCTAATCTTATTCCTTTGTATCCTCCTAGACATTTTTTTCAGTTGTTTGTATTCTTTGTATGTATAGGATGTTTGCATTAGTTTGAAAGGCTTAATGAGAACTCTGAGAAGTGCCCCTAAAGTCTTATATAGTTATATTGCTTATTTTCTTATGGGGGAGAGTTTAAGCTTGATATTACATCTTTTTAGTATTTGAAGCTATATCTTTACATTTGTAGCTTCTTTTTTGATGAGAATATATTTGTAGTTGATAAATACAGCATTGGTGCAGAGCATATGAGGCTTGCTTTTCTGTTCTGTCCAATTAAGCTTGTGGTTTAAAGCACAAAAGTAAAATGCACTGTATCCTGCTTAATCTTTTGTTTCTATATGATACAATTTTGTTATCTGGTTGCAACTTTTTTTTTGTTGAAGAAAACTGCATAAGACCTTCTGTGTAATAAATTAAAGAAAATCCTTTCACAGACAGATAAGTGATCAGGTAGGTGTTTGATTTTGTGGTCTCCATTCTTCAATATATGAACTGTAAACTAGAAACTAGAATTTTGTTTTATGGATACTTATTTCAAGTTAGGCAATTATTAACTGTAGAGTTCTCAAACCATTTGTAAATTTTCAAAGAGGTTCCAGAGAGTTTTAAAAGTTTGCAATCACGTCCCAAAACACATAAATAATTTGTAATTAGAGTCCCTTATATTCTCTTTCACTGTGGTTCTTAAGTATGATTCATTCACTCATCATTTGTGACTCCGTGAACTTTTGGAAAATTCGATTAGTCCCTATACTTTTAGAAAATTTAAATAGGTCCTCAGACTTTGGAATCCGAATGAAATCCTAACGCAAAAGCGTGACGTATGACCCAAATACAAATTTTGTGTGTTAGGAATCCAATTACAAACTTTTTGTTTTTATATATTTACAGACTAATTTTTGTCTGTGCATTTTGCTGTTCAGTTTCACTCGAACCCTTCGGGCAAAAGCTGAGTTTACTCAAACCAGGGAATGTTAGCCTTTATTCGGGTATTACTTCATTATTTATATCCTATGATGGACATGTTCATGAAAAGAACATATCTGCATGAACTCTCATAGTTCTTAAATGGACTTGGTCCACTGTATCTTAGCAAAGGAAACCACAAAGCAGTGATGAAAAGCAGGACGAGTTTCTTTTTGCTACTTGAACTTTCTCAAAGTTTGTATTGTTTGTTAATATGTTTAATTACTCTAGTTAATTTACAGATGGGATGAAGGATTATCAGATGTTCACAATCATCCGAGTAGAGTTCATAATTTCATATGCTGATGAATTCTCCTTCAGTTGGATCAGATGAAATCTGCTTTTGAAAATTTTGTTGATTTGAACTTCTAGTAGTTGTTTGGAACGTGCCTGTTGCCATCTCCTAAAAAGGATGTTCACTTAGAAATATGGAACTACAGGAGAATAGCGTTGGCTACCACAACACATCAGCTAATCCTAAAACGAGGTTAAGGCTTGAAAAATTATGAATGTAATATTTTCCCGGGGTGCCTTCTATGGTGCACCAGCATACAATAGTGCATCTGCACCATTTTGACTATCCAATAAAATGCTGCCATGTGGAATATTTTATTGACTGGTCAAAATGTGTTTGGCCTAGTATACCCTTTTTTGTATTGTATTTGTATATTCCATCTATGTATTTTCTTGTATACTTGTTCTGTTTTTTTTTTTTTCAAGTTCCAATATTTTTAACAAAAAAATGCTGCAGTATTTGTTAAACAAATAAAAAGGAAAAGAAGCAAAAATATTAAAAATAAATAGCAGGGACGTTCATGGAGGTGCTCATACACAAAACTCCTCCATATCCGATTGAAGTGCTCATGATACCATTGATATTAACAGGGCAAGGAGCATATGTAATTAACAATAAATAAAATATAATAATAGATAATTTTAAGATACCGCAAGGAAACTCCTTTCCTCTGCTACGATGCTACCCAAACTGTCACCTTCCTTCTGAGGTATAAACATGATCGCGTATTTGTTATTTAGTTGCTTCGATTTTGGTTCATGGTCGCAGAGGGTCTGCCCGCAGAGGAACCGGGTAGGGAAGGCTAAAGGGTCGAGCGGTTCGTTAAATCCTTCGGGTCGTGGTGAATTGGGCCATTCTTTTTGCAGCCCATTTTTGTGCTTAGCCCATTTTGTTTTAAAGGCAGCTTAATGAGAATAAGTTATCTTAAAATATCAGAAAATGCGGTAAAAATGAAATATAGGATTATGATTATGATATTCCAAAATATCATAAAAGTTTCAAAAAAATTGAATATTCAAAATAAATAAATAAATTGAATTTTAACAATTTAAATATTAAATATAGCAAAAAATTATGTCATAAGAAATGAATGTTCTGTCTAATAATGATTTTATTTTTTTGTTACAGATAGTGTATAGAGTTTTTTGACTAAAGATATGTATTAGAGTTAAAAACAAAGAATTTTTTTTTTTTTTTAAGGTTTAAATTTTTTTAAGTATTATTATGTATTAAAGAATTTATACATTTTAAATGTAATCTGTCAATGTCCGAAAAGTGATATGTCAAAAAAATTAAATTGTTTTTTTGAAGGATCTTAAATGTGTTAGGCTAATAGTGGTTGATTATAAACTTGCTATCTTATCGTATTTTTTTATCATATCCATATTGATCCTTATTTATCTCTTAATTTTATCCAGAATTAGTAGCTCATGAAATAGTACTATGTATGATTCTTTCCAAAATAAAAGTAATTATGCATACATAATATATGGTAATCTGCTTACTATACGGTAAGTATGATGAAAATCTGATGTTATTGGAATCTTGTATTGTAATTTATTATTTTATTTTTAATTTTTGGTCACATCTAGTGTAACATTTAATATACACATTGATGAAGATTATCATTTAAAATTATGTGCATGTTTATATCTAGGTATATTAATTTTGCGTCAACCTACTCTCATTAAACTAA